>KV424506.1:0-194082 GCA_001632445.1 Peniophora sp. CONT | reverse complement strand
ATCCAGCTGCTCGCGTGTGTGACGCGGGTGGCATGCTTACCGCATCTCGATGCGCCGTTCAGCTTACGACCAGGTTACAGCCGAGTGGCGGTGTATGCACTGCTGGCACAACTCGCTCAATCAAGCGTGGCAGTCATGCAATCGAAAGCACGTAGTGCATCGAATATATGTAGAGATGAACTGGGTGCGACGTCTGTGGAAGGCGAGATCGTCTGTCGTGGTGGTTAAGGGCAAGGACAGCGCGTTGATGTCGAACCCGGAAAGCGTGCTCTCCCTTCTACCACCATCATCTAGATGCGTCGAATACTGTCGAACAACACGTACTGCGGTCGGATATTCCTCTCGGACTCGTAGATTACGGACCGGAGCTAGGGAACAAGATCATCGGTCTACTCTCGCGCTCGACCTCGTCCTAGCCCACAACTCCGATGCTGAGCTCGTTATCGCTCTTTGGCACAAGTGGCTCACATTCTCGGCGGCCGCGGTGCGCGCGGGCTACCCTGCTCCGATTCTAGCGTCGAGCTTCCGCCGGACGACTTGAGCGGGGTGAACGAGTTTGACAAGAGAATCCTCATCAATATGTTTAGTTTCCAGAGACGGTCATGCGGCTTGCGAAGTATGTGAGGACGGAGGTAGGATGGTCTTGCGGAGATGCCGGATGATGACGATGTGATGCAGTTGGTGAGGAATACGCAGATTGTGACATTGTGTACGGATAGGTGATGGAGGGGGGCGCGGAGAGGGCGCGGGCGGCGACTAATAAGAAACGAAGGTGTAGACTGCGAGGACTTTGGTAGCAAAGTGATATCTTACTTTCGCTCCCCACCGGTGCGACGGTGTTGTCAATATCATTACTGCCTTCCGTCTACTCTGATCTCTGTCCACATGAGCACACATGCCCGTCGTATCGCCGTGCTATGTCCACACTTGACGCCGCGAGACAAAGCCAGGTCCATCGACCGCTCCAACGTTCAATCGCATGCAATGGCCAGATTTCTGTGGCAAAGCTGTAACATATGGCAACGGCGCCCTTCTTTGCGCCTCTTCGTCATCAAGATTCGCGCGCAACGTAGAGCAAGCTCCGACGCCATGCCCGATCGGGGGCCTTGTAAAGCCACACAGTTATTGCGAGTTCGATTCAATTCAAAGCCATCGATATCGCTATTCGGAATGGCCACCCCTGCCAGAGAACAGCTCTCACAGCCTGTATTGCATCGCGCTTGTTGGCTGACCATGTGCAGATACCACCCCATGCCCGGAGAGCAAGAACAGTATTCAGAAACAGCGTTGGTCGGCTCATGCCGCAGACTTCTCCCCACACATTCAAGTCCGACGCCTCCGCGTACAATGAACCCTCATCAACCCCCACCGCAAATGTCAGTCTCGGCGGGGTTTCCTCTACTCGTGAACTTCTGAAGAAGCAGGGAATACCTGATGTCCGTGCAACTGGACCGTGATCTCTGAATGCAAAGTGCATTCTCTCATAACACTTCCTTTTGACGCTGAACTAGTGGCGCTGCCTGGAGTACCGCGTTTTCGCATCGTATGCTATCTTATTTTTATGGGTGCGCCTTGTTTTGATACATTTCCCAGATGTAAGGCAACTTAAGCAAGGGCTGGAACGAGCTCTATCGTTTGAACTGTAGTAAGAAGTCCACGTTTCGTCCAGGCTTCTCTGCGGTCGGCTCCTATTCATTTGCGCCGCGTGTCTGATGCTGATCTTTTGTGCAAATGAAAAGATGGCATGCGGGTGACAGGTCCACACAAAGGACAACCCGCTCTATCCTGGACGAAATGCGGATGAAATGCATCGTGTCGTCCGCACACCTCAGTAGAGAGCCCCCTATGACAAACGGCGAATGGCTTCTGAAAAAAAAATGTCAGGCAACCGTAGCCGAAGACCCCGCCATCCGTGCCGTGCAAACGTTACACAATCTTGCAATCAACATTCGTCCATCCTTCCACGTCTGCATCATCAAACGTCTACGACTCTCTGGGCGAATGCATCCTGTGCATAGGCTCTGTATATGGCTGATCCCTCACACTCGACGCGATAAGCATCCAGGGCGACGAAAGGCGACCCGGCCCATAAAGCCAGCGCCGAACGGCATGAGTCGCCTCCCCGCGCTCGTCTTTCTGTTCATCATGTTCGGCTTCACGACGCTTTTGTCTGCTCTTGTGCTCGCGCAACTCGCGTACGTGCAAGCGACGCCTGCATGCGCCACGACCTGTGCACCTCAGGTGGCTCAGGCTTCTGGATGTGGCACGACGTGCGTAGATATCACATTAGCTGCGGATGCGAGGTGGCTCAGATGTTTCTCACAGGTCTAATACGACTTGTGTATGCAAGTCCTCAGCTCAGACATTCTTCAATCTCGCAGGACAGTGCCTCGGAAGGTTGTGCTCCAGCACCGATCTACCGGTGGGCGAGGCATTCTTCGAGGCTTTGTGCGCGAGCACCCCTGGTGGTGAGCGATATCATGATCTGTCTCTCAAGCCCACATGCCGATGCCAACTCAAGCGTCCTCCGCCTTACCCGCATCTGTCACGACTACTCTCGCCGTCCCTGTCCATACGTCCACGCCCTCCACCTCCGCAGGCTCAAGTGCTGCACCCTCGTTATCTTCCGCAGCACCATCTTCTGCCTCGGGGTCTTCTTCGGCAGCTGCATCTTCGTCTTCCGCTGCATCTTCGTCTTCCGCCGCATCTTCGTCTTCCGCCGCATCTTCGTCTTCTGCCGCATCTTCGTCTTCCGCTGCTACCTCCGCCCCGTAAGCTGCCTTTCACGTCGTTATGTGGCCTCAATTCTACTTGCTGAAAATCTGCACAATCTTGTCAGTGTTGCAGCGATTGCAGGAGCCGCCGCCGGAGCCGTCGTTGTCACCTTGATCTCGGGAATCATCGTTTTTTGGTTGTGGCGTCGCAGGCATCGCTCCCGCACACAAGCGGTCGAGCTTGATCTTGCTCCTGGCGTCGACAGTGACGACGATTCAGCCGGGTTACCTTTATACTCTGAAATTGTGGAACCTACACCTCTCACCAGGTCTTTCTTTTCTGGTCCTCAACCCCCCTCGCCATTCTCCAGCGGGGAGAAGGACAGAACAGCTGCGTCATCACCAAACCACGCAAGATCAGACAGCATACCATTACTTTCGCCGACAGGTACCACAGCGATCTTAGGCCTCCACGCCCATAATGTTGACGAAAGAAGATCGAGCACCAGTGCCCAATCGACCTATACTCTGTTCGATCACGAGTTCTGAGTCTGATTCTTCTTAATGTCATATGTACGCTTTGCTCTGAGCTCATGCTTTCATGTCTGAAATGTATGTATGTCGCCCGTTGATTGCATGGTTATCAGTACTTGAACCAGAACAATGACTTTTTACTGCCGTGAAAACCGGGGCATCTCGCATAGTAATGTCAGGGAAAGGGGAACGAGTCTAGATCGCTGCTCACGCTGTATAGTGAGACTCCAATATCCACAGATTGGATCCATTCCTCGCAATTGCTTTTGCTGACCCCAGGTTCCCCGACATTTAACGGACTCATAAAGAGTGCACACACGCATGTCTGCCCTCGCACGATAGTCTCCAAGCCGCAAAACCCGATCAGCTTTGCTCGATGATGATGACGACCTTGATACATCGTTGCGACGACGCCATTGGAGTCGACGGTGGCATAGCCACACCAAGGCGCGCGCGTCCTCCTGGTCGCTTAATGCTGTCTTGCAAGCTGACAGCCTAAAAGTCTCCTCCACGTCATTCGACACCGTTCCAATTCAAGAGGCAGCCTGGGGCAGCATACGGCCCCTTAGAGCTCATTGAATGTAACACCCTGAGCGGCTAGCATCATCCTAGAAAGTGTCGTTTGAGCAACAAAGCGCATGGGCAACCGCAGTGGCAGTGTACACACTTTATAAAGAGGCTCAGTGCAAGATGGCGGTATATCGGGCATCTTTCGTACTAGGACGAGCGCATCACATAATAGGTTGCGCAATAGTTCGTACGAGTACGGCCGACCGATAGAGATAGTGTCTGTAGCAGCGCATATATCCTCGACCACTTCCTCATCTAGACTCGCTAGGTATGCGCATGCACGCGCATCGGCCTGGCGCATCTTGTGTACACAATGCAATTCGTAAAGTTGGTTCAGCAACCACCGCATTCCGCACGCAAGCTCGGGAGCATCTGCTGCCCACGCAAAGGGGCCAGCCGCGTCTCGATTCGCTGATACCAGTTGAACATCCGGGCTCTCGAAAGTGCGCGCGAACTCATCGGAGAGCACAGCATGTGCTTGGGTGTGTCGGCGCCTGAGCTGTGGATTCAGCATAGAATGGCCAGGCGCATCTTGAGTGTGAGCTCGTGCAACTGATCGTCGGAAGACGGTGTATGCGATTGTATACGCGAGCGTTTCGGCGTGTGCGGCTTCTTCTTCCTCGTGCGTCTTGAGACTACTTGAGACGGTACCGGTGTTTACGATATGCCATAGATCGTCCCGCGGCATGAAGTGTAAAGAAGGCTGACGGTGTGGTGTTATTTAAATACAGAATGGCTGTTGCACGGTACAACTCACCGAGACAGGTGTGACCGTGTACTTGCACGGAAGGTCGTGATCAACGAACCATCCTACGGGCTCGCTGCTGGGGTCGTCGCTGAGAAACATAGATCCTGGATCTGGTGGCGCATTTGTCTCCATCTGTCGCCTCTTCATGTGATTGAAACCTTATACATCCTCAATCAGCTTCATTGAACTGAGAAGAATACAGGTCAGAGACGAACCTGCCACGACCTCTGCGAAGCCCTGCAGCAAGTGCGCGTCGTCCACGTAGTTCCATACGGCTCTCCCTAACCTCGCCAGCAACAATCGAGTATGCGCATGTGTGTGCATGGAGTACGAAGAAGAGGCGGGCATCTCGGTGAGTCTTAGCTCTGATAGCGATGTGTACGACACCCTAGCAGCGCATGCACTGGGCGTCGTACACGGTAGTGCTTCGCCAGCGGAATCGCAGACCGAGTGTATCATCACGATGCAGTACAGAGCGGGAGAAAGGAGGCATCTTGCGCCGTACCACGTCTGCACTTTATATCGCCCATACGTCTACATCTGAGCAAGATCAGGTACACGCCCCATTCATGACACCTGTTCAATACACTTTGTGCGCTTAACGGGTGATGGCCGTGAGCTTCGATAGGCCCGCGTTATTTCAGACCAACAGTGCAATTTCCAGCCGAGTGGTACCAGGCTTGGGTTCCTTTAGATGCATCAGAGCTGAATATTGCCCTAGCGATGATACGACGCGGCGACGTCGAGTCTAAGGTCGGTGCAGGCGAAGAGGATACGATTCCAGGCGCGGCTGGGCAGCTGCACTCACGGGTTATTGAGAACATGCGAGAGAGCAGTAACCGTGCGGGTTCTTGCGCATGAAGACAGTTCGTGGATGTTCAGGCCTCAGGCTCTGCCATCATGGTAGTCTCCGTCCAGTGCTTGGTACGTTCCAACCGTGAGGTGGTTTCAAACTGGATTTCCCAGTCACACTCTAGTCTCACTAGAGAAGCTTGACAGACAGACAATTCAACGGCACGAAGTAGTTGGCCCACTACGCGAAAGAGAAGATGGTAGGTCAACGGTAGGTGCTGGTGGTGGTAGGCGGCGGCAACACTAGGTAGGACGACAATTAAACGGCAACGTGCGGCCGCGGCGGCGCCGACGGTCCAGCTGATGGCGCTGACGCCTGGCAACTTGCGTAAAACCATCGTCTTGGACGGTGCTTCCACCGCGATTTGCTCCTCCTTCGAGAGCGCTCAACGCTCATAATCAAATGATAGCCTGGGTATACACTGAGCCTGAACTCTATACGTGACTCGACATCCACCTATGGGACCAATCTGGCGCCCGTAAGATGTAATAAAGCGCGGGCGCGTGAGCCCGAAGCCGCAGAGCGTACTGCGAAATCCCCCTCTTGACCTGAACGAGCTCTTGGAACTGTACTTCCACTATGGCTTCGACGTCCATCAAGTCTGTCGAGAATATGGCCAACGTGCGCGTACATTCTGACGCGAAGTCGGCTGAGTTTGCGGATGAGGTGCGCGGGCCTTATCAGTTACAGACTTACATGTACAGACTCACAGTCCTACTACAGAGAATATCGCAAGACCATACCCGGCCTGATAGTGGCCTGAATACTGGAGAGGCGGAACCGAGGCTGTATGTCATCTTAGACTCAGGTTGCCCTATTAGACCATGGCATCCTGACGTCCATCCAGTGCTGCCCCTCCCGTACTGCGTCGATTTGACAAGTACCGCCGCAAATACACCCTATGCTCGGTTCTTGCTTCTCTCAGCGCATGGTGCTTCGGTTTCGATACAGGTGTGCTTCTCGACACTCATAAAGTTAACGAAACCGCTGAACATGCATACCAGGTTCCATCGGTCCAATCACTATCATGCCCCAGTTTATCGAGAAATATGACCTTCACTCGCCGACGATTCAAGGTCTTCTCGTCTCGGCAATCCTTATAACCGCCGCGCTGTCTTCGCTCGCTGCTGGACCGCTGGCTGACCGGTTCTCGCGTACTCGCACCGCTGCACTTGGCGGCGCAGTTTTCTGCATAGGCTCTATCCTGTCCGCAGCCGCGTCAAGTTTGGCAATGCTCTTTGTCGGCCGGTGCATTTCAGGCGTCGGAGAAGGGCTCTTCCTGTCTTCCGCGATGGTGTATCTTCTCGAGATCGCGCCCACGCACCTACGCGGCCGCCTGTCGTGCACTCAGCAATTGTTCGTCACATTGGGCATTGCTTCAGGTGAGTTCGCCACGTTGGTCGATGCTCACATTGCTCATTGATGTACAGGCTACTTTATCTCGTACGGGACTGTCGACATTCCTTCATCGCTTTCGTACCGCCTCTTGTTCGCCCTACAGGCTCTAGTATCGGGGGTGTACGCGGTCGTGATGCTTTTCTTACCCCATTCGCCGCGATGGTTACAACATGTTGGACGCACCGAAGATTCCGTTAAAGCCTGGGAGCGTCTTGGCTACAGCGCTGCTGAAGCAGAGAAGGAGCAGGAGGTGGAACAGCGCGAAAGGAACGTGGAAGAAGCTTCTACAAGCGCACAGCGCCAGGAAGGCTCTACCTTCGCCATGCTTTTCTCGAAGGAGATCCGCAAACGGACTGCCCTGGGCGTCTTCCTCATGGCCATGCAGCAGGTACGTCGACATTGATTATGTTCAGTTCTCGTCTGACATCGTATCAGGCATGCGGTATCGACGGCGTGCTGTATTACGCACCTGTGCTCTTCAAGCAAGCAGGCCTTTCTTCCAACACGGCGTCCTTCCTCGCCTCAGGCGTTTCGGGTCTGCTGAACGTCGTCTTGACCATCTTCACCCAGATCTTCACCGACAATTGGGGCCGCCGGCCATCGATGATCAACGGCGGCGTGGTCATCGCTGGCTCTATGCTGACTATTGGAACTCTTTATGCGAGCGGTGCGACAGACCAAGCCGCAGGGCGCTGGGCCGTCATTGTACTCATCTACATCTTCGTCGTCGCATTCTCTATGTCATGGGCCGTCGTCAACCGGATCTATTGCTCGGAGATTCAGCCGATGAACACACGCGCGGCAGCGACCTCCCTTGGGCAGTGTGCCAACTGGGTACGTTCCTGCTCCCTCGCTCAACCGCTCATAAGTGCATGTTTCTCACGCGATTATTGCAGGTCGTGAATTGGATCATCGCCTTCTCAACGCCCCTCTTCCTTGCGAAGTCATCTTCGGGTCCATACTTCCTCTTCGGAACATGCGCGGCGCTGACCGTCGTGGTCTGCGTGCTCTTCCAGCCCGAGTCACGCGGTGTTTCCCTCGAATCGTTGGACTCCGTCTTCGCTGTGAGCCCGTGGCGCCGCATGTTATCCCGGGCAAAAGTTCGGGCTCGCCGTCACGAACCCTCTATCCCGCTTCGCCCACTGGGTTCGGACATCGGAGCGTAGGGGCGTTCAAGCTCATCAACGCCAGAAGAATAAACGGTGAACGAGGGAACTTGCAGTCAAAGCAATTGAGCATCTTGGCGCGGGGCCCATGCTATGCGCCCTATGTGCAGATACTTGGACGCCTAGACTGCTCTGCTGCATGTGTATAGGAATTGAACTTGCTTTTATTGAACTCATGATGTCATTCGCACGCTCGGGCTAACAACAAAAGGATAATGAACCGACGTGTACGCGCTTTTGTAGGTCCGTGTATGCACAGTTTATTGTCATTTCTGGCTCCGCCGCGGCAGTGGCCCTACTCCTGCCTCCGTTGATGTCGACGATCAATGGTTTTCACAGCAAGTCTGCTGCTTACTGAGGGCGGTTGCAGGCTGGGATGAGCGTACGCGGAGGGACTGTACTTCCTACTGAGTTAGTTCAATGGTCACAAGGGCGCAGGCCACCGCGCGCTCACCATTCCTCGATGAACTTTACGTGCATGATGGTGCGACCATCAGAGCGAGCATGCTTCCGGAACGTGTGCGGTGCAGCACAAACAACAAACCTGGTCAAGGCGTCTCCCACAGTCAATAGACCAATTGTCGTGGCATGGCTTCTCTGGCGGCAAAAGCATCTCGCATTCCTATATAAGCCCTACTACTCCGACATTGTAGGGGTCGTCTGCGCTTCGCACGCCAGCTGCCACTCCTTAACAACCCGACACTATTCTAGAGGGCTGGATCCCTACCCGCATTGCACTACCTTCTGCACCTGCATCTAATCACTTCACGAATCATGTTCACCAAAACTCACGTCTTCACGCACCCTCGCACCGGACTTGCTGCCGCTGCGAAGCACTACCGCCGCAATGGACCCCAGACTGGCCTGACGCTCGTCTTCTCACACGGCATCAGCCTCAGTGAGTGCATCAAGCCTTGTATCAAGCTGGGTACTGATATGATGCCCCTTCAAAGCGAAAGAGCTCTGGGAACCGACTATCCAGCGTCTCTTCGAGCTTGACACGACCCATTCGATCCGCGATGCCTGGAGCCTTGACTGGCAAAGCCATGGTGAATCCGGCGGTATCAACCGCGTAGCACTTGCGGGCCGCCCTGCCGTCACTGCGGCAGAGTACGCCGACTTGCTCGCGTACTTCGCAACCTCGAGCTTCGTCGCTGGCTGCCAGGTGGTTGCAGTGGGCCACTCCGCAGGCGGCTCGTCCTGGGTTCTGGCGTCGACCTACATGCGCGCGTCACCGCTCATCGGCATGATACTGGTTGAGCCAGCATGCATCGTCCCGCCGGTAGTCCCCAACGATATGCGTCTTGCCGTCGGCCAGCACAACGCACGCGCATCATCCCAGCGCCCTTTCGCGTGGCGTAGCTACCGTGAGGCAGCAGCATTCCATTCCTCGCACGCGCCGTGGAACCGATGGGACGAGCGCGTATTAAGGCTCTACCTCCAGCATGGACTCGATGTCTCTCCAACGGGCGTAGTCGAGACTATGTGTTCAAAGAGCCAGGAGATCGGCGTGTACGAGGTCCGCCCTGGTTCGGAGCACATCGTCGCAGGTAATGAGCTCGCTCGCCTGTGCTCGCGCTTGCCCGTGCACATGGTATTCGGTGAGCGGCCGGAGATGATGTAAGTTCGAATGTTTCAATTGCAATTTCACAACTCTAATGACTACTTTCCAGCACACGCAAGGGGCGTATGCAGCTTTGTGATACTTCTGCTGGACGGAAGATGGCATCCGTGCAACTGATTCCCGCTGCAGGGCACTTGGTCAGTCACGTCATAATGTTTGGATGTAGAGATGGCACTAACTGCTTGACAGGCCGTGCAAGAAAACCCCAACGACGTCGCCGCTTCTTTGTTCAACGTCGTTCTCTCCTTCGGAATGCAGATGTCAGCGATGTCAGCACGACTCTAAGAACGACGACTACTCCAACTACGCGGAGACACGCATGCGACGACCTTCCATTATTCACCACTTTGCGCACGGTTCTCTCTAACGCATGATTGTACGAACTTCACGAACTTCGCATTTCACGGACAAAGCATTCATTGTAGCCATATACCATATTGTAGCCATTAACGATTTTGACGCCCTTGAATATAGTTGTAGCATTACAGACGAGTGCAGTGTTCGTGACTAAACCCTGCTTCGAACCCACATACCATCTGACGATCTTGTCGTGCTCTACCGAGAGCATTCCAGGGGCTTCTGAACCATGCAGAAGCTGTATGGAAAGCGTCTGTACTCCAGGGCAGTAAGTACTGTATCAGCGTGAACAATGATGGCCATGGCGGTGGTTGCCGAAGTGCCGCGGTTTCAGGCCACGACGCGCGCAGACCGCGCGAAAGTCCTGTCTCTTAACCGTCATGATCATCCCGCTTGGTCTACTATTTCTTTCATGACATGTTCCCCCGCGTATGAAGAGCCCTCGCTCATTGTATGAGTTAATCGGGATACTCTCTGACACTGGCCTGAGAGAAGGAGTAGTCCCCGACATCTTCCGCCTCAAACAGCGACGATGCGCAGGGCAATTCCGGGTTTCCCGCACCGCGCGTAGCCTCTTGTCCGATGACCAACACCATCCGTAGGCCGTACGCGTGAACTACTGCAAGGATGCCTATCGCTGTCGACTTTTATGATTCTCAGTCTGTTTGCCGACGCGTGCACTAGCTAGGCCAGAATTTTATCGCGTGTGCCGCTATCAGTGCCGAACCAACGATTGCATATTAGTTGCGGAGGGACGCCGCGATCCCGAGAAGCTAAAGAGGACGGTACAATGCCCAGATGTCAGATCGAATCCGTAAGGCGTCTTGATGAATATTGTGGTACTGCGATGGTGGCTGCTGGTGAAGACTCGCGGGCCGACCATCCGATCCCATGGGCCAGACCGCCCCGACGAGGCATGGCAAACTTGCTTAAGCTCCTTGCTTGACGCGTTGCTTGAGCCACGTATAAGGCGTGGGAATGCGCTTGGGTCCCTTGCGTGTCGCTTGCGTGTCGCTTGCGTCTTGCTTAGTATCACCCCTATAGAGTCCCAGCTCAGAGACACTCTATGGCTCTGTAGTCATACATAGGCGTAGGAGTGAAGCTCCGAGGCTGTTCGTCAATGCTCTCATCCCGCACATACGTCGCGCATCGACTCCTCATTAGTGCACGGTCATCTACAGGCTCACAACCAAGTCGTCTTCTAGACTTGGTAGCTGGCAATATTACTACTACTTATACATCCTCGTCGGCTTCACTGTTCTTCTGCCCACGCAAAGACCTACGCAATGGCTGTGCGCCCTTCGCTTGCCTGTCATCCTTCGCATGCTTCGTACCCTCTTGCTTGTCATTACCCTGCGGGTTTGCTGCACGAACGTCAGCGTCAAACTTCAGCACGGACAGAGTGACACATACAGGTCCTGCGTGCTTGCTTGGGCTCACTTGAGTTCGGTGATAGCACCTGCTTGCTATTAACAGAGCGCTTGCGTTTTGCCGGGCGGGCCTTCGGTTGCGGCGTATGAGTGCCATCTTCGACCCCCGCTTTGTCCTGCTTGGCGGGTGCTTCGTCCCGCTTGGCGTGTGCGGATTGTGTATTGAGGACTTCATCAATTGTTGCTTCGAGTTGTTCAAGTTCGCGCCGGTCTAAATCAAGATCAGCTTTGTACGCAATTGAAGGGAGTATCATATTCACCTTTTGCACCTTCGGGGCCCAGGCGATACGCGTGAAAGATATCATCCTTACTCACAGGCTCCCAGGTGTACTCCCCCGAAGAGAGACCATCGAGTCGGAGTAGTGCGATCCTGGAAGTACCCTTAATTCCACGCATCGCGTTACCGGTGCGTAGAGCGTGAGCGGAAGCTTCAGGGCGAAGTCGGACCTGCTTCTTCACAGCACGTCTCTCGGTTTCATTCAGACGACCGCCAGGAGGGCGAGGGTGTGTATGTTCACCGCGGTGTAAGCAAACTTCACGAATCTCGCCCTCGTCCTCGTCCTCTGCTTGAAAGCGTAACTGGATTGCTCGAGGGTCGCACTCGATGAGCGTACGATAGCCATTGGCGCAGAACGTGCACAGAGACCCGTCTTGTTTGCGTCGAGCATGGTCGTCTGTGTTGGGACGCGAAAGTCGATTGCAGTTGGAGCACTGCAAGACGCCGAGGCAATACTTGCGGCTTGCTCGACCCGTCACCGACTCCTCGCACTTCTCCCAGCCGTTCGAGCGCCACTGCCATTTCGTGTGCGGCCAACCAGGTTCTGCTTGGAGTGCTTCACGCCTAGTTTCGCCCTGCGGATAGTCTTCCGCCAGAAGTCAGTGAGGCACAGGCTGACAGGTAAGGGAAAACCGACCTTCAGTTCCTGCGTCAAAGGAGTTGGACGGTGACAAGTCCGGGCTAGAACCATCCGGATCCGAACTAGAGTCCCGAGGATGTTTCGAAGGCGTGTGCACTGTCTTTGCGCTCCTAGCCTACGAATCGGCATCAGTATTCAACGTACATTTATCATCTTTGCGTAGACTTACAGCTGCTACACGCTTCTCGGACTTCTGTTCGTCTGCCCGTGTCTTGTCGGATGTACTGTGTACTGGTTGAGCGGGCGAAGTACCGGGTTCTTTGGCAACGAGCGATGATTGAGGTGTGGCAGAAGGGAATGCGAATGGCGGGACGGGGAATGAATACTGCTCCAAGCGAGTATATGTAAGTCTTCTGACGGTAGTAAAGGGAAGAAACCCATACTGGTGTTGGAAACGGAAGAGGCCAGCCAGGCGGGTAGAGAGCAGGTTGAAAGTAGCCCGCGTGTGGGGAGGTGAACCCAGGATAGGTGCCTGGCGCAGGCCACCCATTTGGAATGTGCTGTACTGGGATAGCGGATGCCGGCGTCTGAGCTACTGGCCGGGCGGGCTCGTTGCTTGGCGAACGACGCTGCGGGCGTACACGATGTTCGTTGCGTGTCTGCGTCGAAACGACGCGAGTCCGAGTCTGGGCGGGTTGAGTACTTTCTGTGTTATCCGAGGATCCTAACAATGCTTCCAGAAGCGACCACATCGTCCTGATGTGCGCAAATGGTGGATGTCGTACGAGGAGAACGTTGGATAAGTTGGCTGTGGATTCGCAAGCAAGCAGATGAATGCATGCCTCGCAGACTGACATGCATCCCATACCCTGGTCACCATCTCGCCGCGGTTAAGACAGGTCACTATAGCTTGAGCACAAAGCTGCTGTATCCCATTTCTTACTACGATCGACCTGACTGTACTACGATCGACCTGACTGCGAGAAGCAGGCCTAGGTATGGCACTGACGAACGCGACGGAACCTAGGTTCGACGAGCTTGGTATGCAATATTACTTTATTATTGGTGCCATGATGGTTAAGTCCTGAGTGAATGTGGTGTAGGTATAGCTCCTGATGACTCGTGGTGTATACTAGTGATGTAGATCGCACAGTTGCGACAGGTAGATGGTTGGAGGAAGACAAGAAGACAAGAAGACAAGCGACGCGGGCTGCTGTGACGCGCGGCCAAGCAAGTTTGTCCTTGTTTACTCTCTAAATTCTTGCTTGGCCCCTGTAAGCGGGTGCTTAAGCGGGCAAGCACCAGCTTGGCGCTGGTTGCTTGACTCAAGCAACTCGCTTAAGCAACTTTGTCAACCACCCGCCCCGACGCGTCTCGCAGCTTGTCTCTTGACCACAATCATCATCAGGCTTTGACACTGCTTACTCACTTGCCCCTCAATCAAGTTGTACTCTCTTTCAACACGCCGTACTTCACATCCTGTTCAATCCCACTACTGCGTGAAGACCAGTAGACCGGCACCCCTACTAACCACGCCAACAATCATCGTTTTCGATGTGATTGGGCCAGAATAAAGGGACACCCCTTCGAAGCCTCCTCGTCACCAGGCGGTCGGCAGCCCCCGACCAGTGGCGTACAGCAGGACCGCACGATTAAGTAATGGCGAGAATCATGTTGGCGTCTGTCCGAGAGAGCATGTGTCCGCTGTTGGCGGTAAATGTGGGACTCGTTTGCAGCGGCTCGTCCTGAGATCTAAGATTGAAATTCGCATTGCATTGCTCTTCCTATTCCTCCTATTCCCCTTCTTCATACGCCGACCCGTCTTTACCTTTTACAGGCATGCCCCAAGACGTGCCTGAACAGTTCTTCCGAGCATATGCATATATTCTTCTCCGCGCAACACCGTATTTGGCACATCAGCGCACATCCTCCGGTCTGCTGTATCTAAACCACGTGCATCTTTTTCGCGGGAAGTCCGCTCGCCGACCGACCTCGAAGATCACATGAAAAATCTCCATGCCAGTGCCTCTTCTCAATTATCCGTCTGAGGACCGACATCTTAGCGAGGCCAAGGGATATCCGCCTGTCCTGACAACGCCGGCAGCAATCAAATCTTGGTTGAGGTATATATCTGGGCTATCGCCTTTCATCCACCCGTTTGCGAGCTCAGTTTCACGGGTTCACACACACCATGCAGCTCATCACAGCTTTCACAGCTGTGGCGCTTTGCCTTTCATCCTGGGTGGCAGCTTACACCAACCCGGTCATATTCGAAGACCTGGTACGCCTTTGTGTGATCATGATATGATCCTTTCCTAATGACCACGTAGGCGGACGTGGACCTTCGGCGCTACAACGACACATACTACCTCAGTACCTCCACCTTCCATTTCAGTCCGGGCGCTCCTATTCTTCGCTCCTACGACCTCGTGAACTGGGAATTCATCGGTCACTCAGTACCTTCGCTCGCCAACTACTTCGGCAATCAATACACACTCCCGGCCGGCTCGAACGGGTACAACGGCGGTATCTGGGCATCTTGGCTTATCTTCGTTCCGTCGCAAGACAGGTGGTTCTGGGGTGGATGCGTCAAGTGAGGCTCCCGTGTTAGGTCTTTGTACAACAGCTCACCTGAGTATGGTCTTCCAATAGCTTCTGGCAGACGCATGTCTTTTCGAGCACAAACTCCGACCCGACCAGCGCTTGGTCACAGATAGCCACCGTAGACGGGTGCCAGTACGATTCGGGTGCTATGCTCGACGACGACGGGTCGGTATATGTCTCGTTCAAGAACTTGACAGACAGCACGATTCAGTGAGTAATAGAGCGCGTCGTTGTTGCAAAACGTGAAACTGACTCTGGTGCCTCCTCTTACCAGCATCGCACAGATGTCTGCTGATATGAAAACGGTTGCGAAGCAAAGCTTAGTGTTTGCGCTTCCATCTTCTGACAGTGCGTCTGGCCAACTCCTTCATCGACTCACACTTTACTTTGCTAATGCAAACCTGAGCATAGCTTCCATGGAGGGCACCCGGCCATACAAGGTCAACGATGTCTACTACATCTTCACCTCCGATCCGGTACGTGGCTTTCACTGAGTGTATCATTACCATGCTTACGCAAGTACCCCGCAGAACACTGGAGGAGAGAATGTTCTCAAGTCCAACGGCGACATCTGGGGCACGTATGCCTTGAACAAGTTCCTCTCAGGTGAAACGTATCCCGCCCCGCTGAGCGGCACGATTGGTCAAGGAGCATTGGTTGATACGCCCGCGGGCGACGTGAGCTTCTTGCCCTTGCGCTTTCAGACATGAAATTGATGTCAAACTCACAGTGGTATTGGATGAGTTTCTCCTGGTCGTATCCCGGCGGACGGTACGTGATATCGCTACTCACGCTTCGATTCTACTCAAGCTTGAATCAGCATCCCTGTACTGATACCTGTAACTTGGTACGCTGGGGCGGCAAGCCTCCCTCCCAATCATACTCTGACACTTGCAACAGGGACTCTAACGGATTACCTGTACCTACTGTATGTTTCTCACGATCCCCACAGTGTTCTGTAAGCTCATTCGTGCCAAGCTCGTCAACGGTAACGTCGGTGCTTCTTATCCCGACCCTGTGACTCCCCGCCCTACCACGAACAACCTGACCGGTGTTGACCGCTTTACCGGCACGTCTCTCGGACCGCAATGGGAATGGTCAGTCACTACCTCGGGCTGCTCTCAAGAACACGACTGAAGAAGTATGCTGCTTATAGGAACCATGATCCGGATACCGCGCACTTCACTGTCAACAACGGTCTTACGCTTAGCACGGCGACTGTGAGATTTTCGATTTCATTTGCCTTGATCACCTCTGACTTGATATCTTGATCAAGGTCACAAACGACTGGTTCGCCGCGCGCAACACGCTCACGCACCGCCAACTAGGCCCCATTTCGACCGCAACCATCCAGCTCTCCTACAGCTCCCTCGCCGACGGCGACCGCGCCGGACTCGGCCTCTTCCGCGATCAAAGTGCCTACATCGGCGTATGGCGCGCCGGCAGCACCTTCACCGTCAACATGGTTAACTCCATCGTTATGAGTAACAGCAACTTCACGACCCTAAGCACTGGCACGACTGCAGCTAGCGCAAGTGTATCAGGCGGTACGATCTGGTTGAGGGTGATCTCGGATTCGACGCCAGGCGGCGATTCGGCTACGTTTTGGTACTCGACCGATGGGACAAAGTTTTCTCAGCTTGGGCCGGCGTTCAAGTGCGATACAGACTATCAGTACTTCGAGGGTCAAAGGTTTGCGATATTCAACTTTGCGACCAAGGCGCTCGGAGGGAGTGTGCGCGTGGCAGATTTCGAGCTGGCCGCGGGTTCGTACACAGGTGTAGCTGTCGGCGCTGGCAGTTCGGCGCCCGCTACGAGCAGCCTAGCGTCGACTCAGACCAGCAAAGCGTCGACGCCCACTACGACGTCCGCTGCAAGCACTGGAGGCGGTTCTGGCTGGTACGGTTCTTGATTATCATACCCCATTGACTGAATGTTGACTTGTACCTCAGCACATCGTCGCATTATGCCCAGTGTGGGGGTATCGGTACGCGATAGTTGTGGGACAGCGCCTATTCGGTGGCTGACGATCTGCGCGTAGGTTTTTCGGGATGTACTACTTGCGCGAGCGGGTCGACCTGCACTGTCGGAAATGAGTGTGAGTAATGAAACTATGGATTCAAAATGCATACTCTGACACATCAGACAGACTATTCGCAATGCTTGTGAGGGTTTGTAAAATGGATTCCAAAAGAAATTGGATGTTGCTTGCGGTTCCATAGCAAGTTTCGTCGGGTTTGCGGGCTACTTGTACTAGGGTGAACCATGTCGATGAACGATCAAGAGTGGCTTCCAAAGGATGTAAGCGATGGCTGCTAAGCGGACCGCTTCGATTGAATAACATAGAGGCATTCAATGCAGCCCATATACAAACACAAATACAGTTCAACGGCGTTGATACATGTTTTTGGAACGGCTCTAAGATTTCGTTGAATAAAGTGCCGCAGATAACAAAACCAAAGGTGTACGTACCTGCCTCAATGCAGCTCAATTGCTCTGGTTAACCTTCTGCTCGTCGAGAACATTGCGTGTGCCCTCGACAATGATTTCCCACTCCGTCGTATGCAACCTCTCCTCGAAATCCGCAATCGGCTCATCCTTCTTGATCTCGACTTCCCTAACAACAATGGGCTCTCCACGGTCCACCTCCTTGATGACCCTATGCACCATAGCTCCTCCGCACTTGATCTCGCCCTTCTGAAATGCCTCATATGTGCGTTCAATGGCGTGCGCACCGTCGAACGCCCCCGGAAGCGCGGGATGCAAGTTGATCACGGGGATTGAGTGTGTGGGAGGAGCAACACCCTCGAGCGCCGTATGGCCACTTAGGACATCGATGAAGCGCTCGCTGAGGATGTGCATCCACCCAGCGAGCACGACGAGGTCGGGCTTTGACTGGAGAACCCTGCGCGCGATCTCGCCGTCGTAGTCCTCCCGCGTTTTGCCGAGATTGGCTTTCAAGTATGGCTGTAGCGCGAGGTAATCGGTTGGAATAGGCGGGTTTGCGGATTGTGCGCGTGTAAGGCCATAAGCGGCTTTGCGGTTAGAGAGTACGAGGACGATTTGCGCATTAGGGAGTCGGTCGGTACCCTGCGCGTCGATGAGCGCCTGTAGATTCGAGCCTGGGTGTGAGTATGACTAGCCAGCTCGTGTACAGAGATAAGTGAGTGTACCAGAGCCGGAGATGAGGACTGCTATGCGACGCGGTTCTGCGGAAGACATGGTGGATGTGGACAAGATGTGGAAGAGATTGAGCAAAAGTAGATCTCGGATCAGTAATTTTGTAGAGATAAGATCATCTCAACATTGATTTATGGGCGCTTGGGTGTCCTCACTACACGAGCACGGGAGAATTATCGGCCTGCTACTTTCATAAAGCTGGAAGTACTCTAGAGATGATGTGCTGTATGATCTGGTAATAAGAGGCTCCCGACCAGATCTTCACTTCCGCTTCACCAACATGACCGCCATCGGCCACTCTACGTCGATATACTCAGGCTCCCCCGTCTCCTTCTGAAGCGTCTTGAAGAACCGCGTCGCGATATCGCCCTCGGGGTTTTCCTTGTCCTGCGGGTACTTCTCGAGGTATGTGTGTAGCGAGCTGAAGGAGTGAAGGTAGGCGTGCAGGTCCTCCCACTTCATCTTCTTGCGCAGAATCGTTGGGCGCGCGTCTTTAAGGTCAGGGTGATGTTCGCCTGGGATTGGATGTTAGCACTGGGAGTCAATAGAAGAAGACAGCAACAGACCGGTGAAGAAGACATGCTCCCATTCAGAGAACTTGTCTGGGAGTACGTCCGTTGCCTTGGGTACATCAAGGAAGTGATTGTCGACGATGCTTCGACCAGGCTGCTGCCAGTGCGGTCCCAGACTCTTCTCAGGGTCGCTCCCTTGCGAGTATTGCGTGATGAGAGGCGTCAGCTTTGGGTAATTGCTCAAGCGAAACTCTGAGTAGCCCTGCAGTTGGATTGTGAGCGAGACAGGCTGTGGGTGATGGGAACCGTATTCACCCAGAATGCCGCGCTACCGTCCTTGCGCAAGACGCGTGCAACTTCCGGCCAAACTTTGTCCCAGTTGAACCAATGCGCGGCTTGAGCTGTGCACAGGCTGTGAGTATCAAGTCGCTATAACATCGCAACGATAAGGTTTCACCCACCCGCGACAAGAAGGTCCACGGACCCGTCTTCGAGGAATGGCAATTCCTCCGCTGAGGAATGCACGAACTCGACTTGCGCCGTCTTACCAACGTCTACCTGAGCAGCGTACGCCTTGGCCTTCTCGATCATACCATTGCTCGGGTCGACACCTATAACGCGCTTGAACGCGGTCAACTCGACAGTAGCTTGACCTGCGCAGAGTGTGAGCATGCAGAACAGAACTTCGCGACGATAGTCAAACGAACCGGTGCCACAGCCAAGGTCGACAGCAAGGTCCCACTTCGCACCGCGAGAGCGCTCGTGATACTTGAAGACGAAGTCGTACAGCTGGCGAGGATAGGTTGGGCGCGCCGCAGCGTAACGTGCAAAGTCGAATGTGCCCTTAGCGAACGTCGACATGGTGAGGGATGCTCTAGAGAGTACCGAGTCAGTGCTCTGAGCACCGAGCGCGTTGTCGAGCCAGACGTCGTAGGCAAGAGGGTATTTATGTGGGACGTCGGCCGAGGGGACCCGGTGGGTCCTTGGTCTGCAGGCTTGATGCCTGAGTCAGTGTGGCCTGCAGACATGTCTGCAGGTCGCCTTTATCATAGATATGACATATGGCGGCAGGTCTGGAGACCAAGGATCATGATAGACGCGCATGCGGAGATGTTTTGAGAACATGATGTCAACTTGATGCCAGCCGTAGCGATAGCTGGACGCAAGCAGACCCGGTACATGCTCTCAAGCTTAGATACGAGCGGTACTGTGAAACATACATGAAATATACACTAGAGCAAGTCGCTGGTGGTGGTCCGAGCTCAAGTTCGACTTATGACTTCGATTCCTGATTCGTCGAAGCAAGCGCGCGCTTCTCACCGCGTCCAACGGCGTACGGGGCCGCTTCGTCCTTGACCACCACCACCACGTCTGTCCTATACTCTAGGCAATGGCGGAGCCAATATCTGCATGGACAGGTAGCGACGGCCCCGATTTGGCAGACGGCATCCATGCGCTCGAGCTGTACAAGAAGAAGGATCCGACCAAGGGTGAGCGCTCTATGCTTTGATGCGCGCAAGGTAGACAACTAATTGGTTACCAGTCGTTGTACGCTTCAAGGCTGTTGGAAACGCGCCAATCATGAAGCAGAACTTCTTCAAAGTCACCGTTTCGAACCGTTTTCAAGCGGTGATACAGTTCTTGAGGAAAGAGCTCGGGTGGAAGTCGGGAGAGCCTCTGGTGTGTCCGCGTCCGTGCACGTTTATTGATACAGTTCTGAAGGCCGCCGTACTTGCAGTTCACCTATATCAATCTTGCGTTCTCGCCTGCCCCAGACGATACGGTCGCGAATCTATATCGGGTACGGTTGTTTCCCACATGTTCATGGAGACGTTGGGGCTTAACGGCGGACCGGAACAGTCATTTGCTACGGAAGGACATCTCATTGTAAACTACAGGTATGCTTATTTGCCCCACCGAAACGCATGTATCTCATCTTGCTTTGATAGTACAACAGCCGCGTGGGGCTAACTTGGGGCTTAATCATGTATACTATCATGCCCAGTGCTCGATCTATATGTCTTCTGCTACAGGGTATCATATGCAGCTCCCGCCGGAGTTGCCCGCTCCGTCTGCTAGTCGGAAGGTTTCCGGACCTGTCCATGGTCCGCCCACGGGTCCCACCCTGTCCCACCATCAACAATCCGCTTCTCTACGATCTTTGCGAGTTGATAACGACACCCACAGTCAAGAGCCGTTCGATGTAACCCAGCTTGCCGTTTTATGGACATCGCCTATCTGATGTGCCCGCCCATTGACTTGACGGGCGGCCGTTGGAGCAGATTGAGTAAGCGCTATAATGGCGCGCTGGACTATACATAAGAGATCGTGTTCCCCGCTCGTCCCCGGCTCTTTTTCAAGTCGACGCTCTGACCCACTTTGACGGTTGACACCATCATGCCCGTCCCAACCCATGCCCATGCCAGCGATCGCTACCCGAGCTTTACCACTGCCGCAAAACTTTGCATGTACACCAGTAAGTGTTGGTCCACTCTCATTTGCGAGCGTGTTCTGAACTTCACTGCCAGAGCCTGCATGGAACCCAAGTCATATACGCACACTAGACCCCGCACCTCGACGCGCCACCCCACAAGATGCTCGCGTAGGCCGAAGGCGAATGTCGTTCGCGTACTTCGTTGCCACAGAAGACCGAGAACGCACACGGCGCAGTCACCAAGCTGAGCTTGCCCGCGTAAAAGCCGAGTTGGCACAGGCGCTCACCGAGCTACACCACGCGCGTACGCGAGAAGACCGGACGCGTGCACGGCGGCGGCCAGGTTGAGTCTGACTCCCAGGAGGAAGACTTCTTGCCGTATACGCTTGTTACGCGGTTATGGGCGCTATCGCTTCTCGCAAGCACAGCTTCGTACTGTGCGGTGCCTACCTTCCCTCGAACCTGCATGCTGTTCCACTCCGGGCCGTACCATTGTCTCTTGCATTAGACGCCAGCGCCCATTTCTTGCGCTTCTTTTCTGTAGTGTTCGCTTCGTGGCGTGTGATTTCTACACCAAACAAACATAGTCCATGCATTTGCTACTGTACTGTATCATCGCAATCATAATGTCTTCTCACACTATCCTACGCATAGTTGCTTTAGCGGCTTAGTAGTACTACAGTCAGCTATGCCTACGTCCGCGAATGCGACCGCGGTCAAGTACGTGATCAACTCGCGGCGACCTGGCAAGCCTTCTCATTCGACCATCATGCCGACCACGCCTGCAAGCCGTTCACGCAATGGCCGATTATTCAATCGATGCGTTTCGACCCCGTCCCGGAGCACGTTGCTACCTTGACGGAAATGAATAGAATTCTCTTCCTTGTCCTCCTTCGTCTTCGCGACGTTGTTCTCCTTCTCGCCAGCGCTCGTCCGGGCGACGCCTTTGTGCTCCCTTTGGCCCGCTTCGCCTTCGCCATGCCCAATTGCGTTGACATGCGAGCGTCAAGGCGGAAACAAGGTCAGTGGCGCTTCATACAAATCCTTTGTGCGCCTCGAGTAGAAGTAGACGCTCATCTACTTTCCTTCCAGGCCACCCCGCTACCAAACTCGGCGCGAACGTGAGCACCGCGAAGCTGCTGCCGGCCGGCACCCAAATGTGGTCCTTCGCCAGCGCCATGTCCACTGCCCAGGTACGTCGACCTCTGCAAGTGGAAGCTATTACCCCGCATACCGATATCTATCCTACTGCAGGGCACCAAACCGCGCGATCTACCTCGCCTACACGACCGCCCATCCAAATGCTTTCTCGCTCTGCCTCACGACGCGCTCTCGTCTACAACGTTACGATATTACGCCTTTGCCGTCACCGAAGACTTCCTTGCCGACCTCGCTCGCTCAGCACCAAAACGCGAGCGTCTACGCGTTCCACATGCAGATGGAGTCCAACTTACGCATCATGGTCTCCGCCTCGTCCGTTTCCGCACCGGTGCACATCGGATATTCCTCACTGCTGGCCGGATAGACCGCGACAGACCGCCGCGCCACCCGCCTCCGTTCGTAGCGCCCAACGGCATCGTGCCGCTCGTGGCTGTCTGCTCGACTGAACCTAGCTCGTACCGCAAAAGACCTAGCCAGGAGCAGGTCGACAGGCTTACGGATTTGTTCGGCACTCCACCGCAATGGTGGACTGCATTCTCGCGCGATATGCCTAGACAACCTACGGACGAGGTCATCGCGTCCGCGAGGGCATGACCCACGACGTTGACGCTGTTTCACTGTATATGCTTTCGAATTGCTTTCTTGCGCAATATGCTCTCCTTCCGTCTCCTCCATCATCCGGATTTCAAGCATCTCACTTGTGCATTACTACTCATCGGATCCATCATCGCACCCTCGTTCAACGTTTACGGATAGTCTCGTCTAATGCTACACCTTTTGCTCATTGATATCGAACCTTCAGGAGACCAAGTTTCTCCAGACTCGGGGACTATTGCTTTTATATTATGCGGCAATTATGCCGTCATGGTACGTCGCTAGGACGAGCGAGACAAAGTGACAGCCGCCATCAGCTCTATGATCAACCTGCATATCACGTCACGTCAGCGAGTTTACGCGCCCGGATATACTCCCACTCGCGCACACACAAACCTGCGCTGCTTCGTCCCGGGTCCACCGACGGTATCCTGAGCCTTGACGATAGACATGCGTACGGAGATACGGGATGAATGCCTTTCGACGCGTCAGTCGTCTGCGAGCTAATATGTCTTACCGTTGGAGGTGAATGGTATAAAAGCCCTCGCTGCCTCGCTGGGTCTCCTCATCCTTCACAACACTCTCCAAGTTAACCTACCCATGTCTTCCAAGCCTGACATCCTCATTGTGAGTTTCAACCTACCCCTTTTCCTAAGCGTATACTGACTCTGGCTTCGCTCAGGTTGGCGCCGGCCCCGTCGGTCTCGTCGCGGCACTCATTCTCGCACAGAATGATGTCCCGTTCCGAATCATCGACAAGCGCGCGGATTTCAGCGGCATCGGCCAGAGAGGCTCAAGCTTGACCGTACGTCGTCTTCTTTCATTCTTACATTGTCCGTCCTGCTCATTGATCACCGTAGCCGCGTAGCCAAGAGGCCTACCACTTCCTCGGCGTCCTTCCCGCCTTTCGTGCGAAACAAGGTGCCACTCATGACGACCTACGCATCCAGGAGTACGACGTCGACGGCAAGCCCACGCGATCGTTCCACATCCTCGAGAAGGTTGATCCCACGCCTGCCGTGCCGATTCCGAACCCATCGATGATAGGCCAGGACTCGAATGTTGAGATCATGCTTGACGCCGCGCAGAAGTTGGGAGTGGAAGTCGAACTGGGGACGGAACTTGTGGCGCTGGATCAGGACGGGGAGGGAGTCGATGTTACGTTGAGGAAGGACAAGAAAGAGGAGAAGGTCAGGTTCGCGTATATCATAGGCACGGACGGCGCGAAGGGTGTGGCGCGCAAACTTGCGGGCTTGCAACTTATCGGCGAGACGAACGAGGGCAAGCGCGCGCTCGTGGGCGATGTATACCTCTCAGGACTTGATTCTATCGTCAGTACTATCCTTCTTTTGAAGCTAAAACCGTTGCTCATCGTCCTTCCACTGTAGCACTGGCACACCTTCAAAGACGCGCGCGGCAATGGCCTCGTCGCCCGCCCCTGCAACGAGGCGCCAGGCCTCTACGCTTGCACCTTCTTCGGGCCCGACGTCGATCTCGAAGCGGTAGCGGCAGACCGCGATCTTCTGCAGAAGACGATCGCCGACATCACAAGGAGTGAGAACATCAAGCTCGGCGAAATACGATGCATATTCGTATGGCGGCTCAACGAGCGAATGGCGGACCGGTTCCGCTCTGGACGCGTTTTTCTTGCGGGCGACGCCGCACATGTGCACTCGCCGAGCGGCGGACAGGGCCTCAATAGTGGGCTTCTCGATGCGGTACGTCCTTCCTCTTCCCGCTGCCGGATACACTCGTTGATGCCTACTCCTTTTGCAGCATAATCTCTCCTGGAAGCTCGCACTCGTACAGAAGAACCTCGCGCCTGTTTCCTTGCTCGACACGTACGAAGAGGAACGTGTACCCGTAATCCGCGAGATGCTCCGCCTCACTTCGACCATCACCGCCATCTCGTATCGCACCGACGCGCCCAACGCGAGCATCTGGAAACGCCCGCGAAGCATCACCCAGCTTGGCGTGCATTCTCGCTGGAGCAGCATCGTGCGAGATGAGCTGCGGGAGGAAGAACTTGTCGTCGAGAGCACCAACCTCGAGACCGTTAGAGCGTATGGTGCTGAGGATGGTATGGTGGGCCGACTACACGCGGGCGATCGCGCTCCGGACGCGCCGGGGCTCATCGAGGGGCGCGGACAGAGCGGGGCGACGAGCGTGTTCGACTTTATTCGTTCGACGAGGCATGTCGTTCTTGTCTTTGATGTCGCGCTCGAGAAGGAGGTCGCGGAGTACATCGGGAAGCTCCCAAATGGTACTGCCTGGGCTGTGGCGCTGGTGAAGCAGGGCGAGCGGGCGTTATGGCCTGCTTTACCACGTCTGACAGACGCAGAGGGACACGCACAGCGGGCATATGGTGTCAACGAGGGTATCAAGGTCGCCGTCATTCGCCCGGACGGTGTTGTTGGAGCGCTGCTGAAGGGCGCGAGAGGGCTGAACGAGTACTTCTCCAAGATCTTTACCTCGACTTAGATGCGTATTAGATGGCGCCTGTACGTAGATAGTAAGAGCCCGTTCTGGTTAAGATACACTGTTCTCGTTGCGCAGACATGACGATACAGTGTGAACATCGATGTACAAAGACAAAGATAGGTACGGCGGAATAGACTCGGAGATGATGGGAGGAGGCTAAGGTGACCAGAGTGCGTATCTCGCCCTATAACTCACTGCGCTCAATACTCACAGAGGTCCACCGACTCGTGACGTGATTTTGCTATCACTCCCTTCTCGCCGGCGGTACAGCATGCAATTATATAGCACGCGATCGTCATGATCCACTAGCAATGCATTCAATGACAGCCCTAGAGCAGTGAGGGCTTCGAGCAACTAAAACGTGTTCATTCACGATGTACCACGAGTCGAATGAATTGCGCATTCATACTTACCTGGTCAAAGAGGGTCTGAACAGCATCTGCGGCAGCCTCAGTTACACCCGCAGCTTTCTCAAGCGCCTTTGTATGTGCCTCCCACTGCCGAAGCTCCTCCTCAATCCCTTCAATAGCCGCGGCCCCCAGATTCGAATTTGTCTGCAGACGTTCGACAAGCTCGCGATACTCCGATTCGCACTCCAGCACAGCAACGCGTAGGTGTTGCAGGGTCGGTTTGTTCTCAAGCCGGTGTCCTTCCTGGTGTGCTCCAAGCACTTGCTCTCTCGTGAAGATCCTCTCCTCTACGAGTAAATCGGCCTCTTCCAAGACGTTTATGAGCCGGCGCAGCAATTTCGCGTGCTGAGTCTTTACGCGATTCATCTTTTGCCTATCCTGCTTACCCTGCTCAACGACTCGATCATTCTCCAGCTTCATGATTTGGTACACGGCACGCAGCTCATCCGCTCGCCCTTCTCGTGTGAGATCGTCTATCTTTGCCATCGCAGAGTGAACAGATTGAAGAACTTCTGACATGGCGTTGGACATGATGTGCGATTGTTGTGGCACTAATGATGGTGGTGGTGGTGGTGGTGGTGGTGGTAGTAGAACCCAATTATACCAAATACGCGCTCCAGGTATCGGAATCCGGATTCATCGCCGTCACAGCATGTGCCGCTTTCATGCATGCACGTAGAGTTCTATGCTCCTGGGTCCCATATAGTTTGTGTGCATAAGATAAACATATATGGGCTAGTGAGCGCGCTTGGCCGAGTAATCATTGTGGATGGTTGATGGTGGGTGGCGGTCAAGGCGGGTCCCGGGCCGGGACAGCCGCACGACGCGAGCGGCCCCTCCATAGCCCTCCATCAGTGCATGTAGCCACACAACCATCACCTTATTCGCAGCCAGCTCGAATTCGCAGTAGTATTGTCTCTAGTTTCATGCGGTGAAATTGCTAGTGCAATCCCTCCCTCGAGAGTACTGGGCAGCATGATGCGGACACCCGCCACACCTCGCCGTCCCGACCCCCGCTCAACACCCCACTGTCAATTCTCAGATGCGAGGCTCTTCCTCGCGTACCGGAATGAGCCCAATGACCAATACAGTACATCGTGACCTTCACATGTACTGTGTTTATAGTTTCCCTCAATCACGTTCGCATACCGAGATGTGTGAGATGGACACGTAATTGTTTTCGCAGCATGAAGCTCCGCACCCTGCAGAGCCCAGCTTGCATCATGAGGCTGATATCTCGACTCTGGCTAATTGTATGCGGCTCAGAGTACACCTTTTTGTCTGGCACGCCTGAAGAAGGCTGGCTGTCAACGCACTGCCCGTCGTATACTTGCACCCCTTCATCGCTACTCATCGGTGCTGGTCACCCGTTTGTGCTACTCCCTTATATCCGATCTGCCTCATGCCTCAGGTCTCCGAGCGCCCTCCGCCCTACTCACACGAGCGGTTGTCGCCTCCTCCCCCACTTCAAGGCGATGTAGACCATCGCGCGTGGGCATTCCAGCTTACGTTCGAGAATGCTCGCGAGATTGTGAGATGGTCTGTCTGTGAGTTCCCCTGCTACGCGTTGACATAGGATAATTCATGAACTAATGGAGTCTAGTGCAGACATTTTCGGCCTGGATAGACAACTGGGTGTATAAAGGCCGAAATGTATGCAAGAGTGATGTGCAGGAGGCGTATCATGCAGCCCCTGAGGCATTGAAGCAGGCTGTAGGTTCGTAATGCCATCCCTTTTCGTTGTGACTACCACTAACGAAGCGAATCACAGACTGGCAACTTAAATGGGACACTCCTGTTGTCATGTTTTGTGACATAACTCGCCGCTGGCACGAGCATGTTCGTCGGAAAGAGGCAGGCACTCACGAAGAGATCTTACCGCTACGAAAGTTCGAACACGAGTTTGATGCTGCTAGCCCTGATGTGCAGTATGCGACCTGTGCGTCGGCTTCTCTCGTCGTTGTAATTCAAACGTTGACCTAACATACGTGCAGTGCTCACCGTGGTGGCATGGGCGTCATATAATGATAGAGTCAGGATCAAGACCCCTGGGCGTGATAGCCTTGCACAAGTCTATGAGGCCGCCTCTCCGTCCTTAAAGGCTGCTTTATGTGAGTCAGATCAGTATATATCGTGTGATTGTACTGACGGTTTACCGGCACCGTCAGGTTTCTCGCTGGAAATGGGACTTGATCTTCCAATACAGCGAACCCAGAACATCGAGGATAAAAAGGCGCTCATGCACGAGATCGTAGAACGGAATCGGTCTCAAGTGCCTCAGTGGGACATGCAGGGCAAAGCGGCAGGGCTCTGGTGATAGTCAAACCTACGACGGTGCTACCGATATGTGATTGAGATGTACGTTATTGATACGTTCGTCGCGTCTTCAGATGCCTGTCGTAAATGTACATGAAATATTAGTCGTGAACCTTGTGTGATGGGTATCGTGAGTAGTGCTCGTTCTGGTGATAGCAGACTGAGGAAATAATCATATGTATCAATAGCCTTGCAAGGGCACGCCAGTTGGCTGACTCGGGCTACGTCTCGAAGTTAAGCCAGAGAAGGCCTTTCTCCAGGTGTTGCGAAGTTTGCGGATGCGATCGTGTCTTTCTTCCTTTTCAGGGGGACCGTTGATAGCGATCGAAGTTGTTCCGACTGTGGATGGACCCGGCGCGAGCACTGGCTGTCTGTGAGCCCCCGAGTGGTCCAAATTTTGTAACGCATTCGCGGCTGAATGAGGTTGTCAACTCATGACCGCGGCGTACGGAATCACATAAGTGCGTACCTTCAACCACTGCATCATTCAGACAGTGCGTGCCCTCGTTAAGCGAGAACCGGGTACACAGATAGGAAAGAGCTTGGCGTCCTTGGTCGGTGAACAGTGCAGACACATCCAACCCAACGGACAAATGGGAGGGGCCAGGGATTGAGACTTCCTCGACAGTGCGATGTGCATCTACGGAAGGAGCTCGGATATCATCCTGCTGAGCGACGTTCGGGTCGTCCTGCGCAAGCTCGTTGTCCGGGTGACCTACATCCTGCACCATCTGCTCGGGTGCAACTGGAGGTATTTCGACGGCAAGATCGGCACCCTCGATGTCTGGATCATGCTCTGGCCCCTCCGCTTCGTCTTCTCCATCCTCCACCGGCGCCGCATGAGGAGCGTCATATGCGGGCGGTGCGTCCTCTTGTTGATTCATATGCGCGCCGTCCTCAGCATCATCCTGAGCGACTGCCGCAGCATCCTGAGCAGGCGCGGGTATCGGGACGTAATCGTGTCCCGGGACGAGTGCGGGTTGCAAGACGGGTTCAACGTCAGGGAGCGGCACAGGTTGCAAGAGCAGCGCGTGTCCATCTCCAACTTCATCAACGACTTGATCGACCTGACCAACCTGCTCCTCCCAGTCGATCTCGTCGTCCTCTGGAGGCTCTCCGAAGTCCGCGAAGTCGTCCTCTTGTACGTCCGGGCCGTGATGAGGGCCAACATCGAGATTGTCAAGACCAACGAGGTCTACAAAGCCGTCCAGCGGTGGTAAGTTTTGTGGCAGGGCGATAGGTTGGACTGGATGGTTGACCGGCAGTCCATGTGCAAGCATGTACTGGGTCAGAGCGGTATGTAGCTCCATGACCAGCCCTGGCCCATCCGGATGGGCTGCAAATACGGGATGGTCATCTTGCAGGAAGCCCATAACCTCCACGACGGCATTCAACGCCACCTGCACGTAAGTTAGCACCCGGTTCAAAGTGATGCAGGATGGCTACTCACCGGCCAGTGGTTCGGGTCGACGTCAGGATCTGCTTCGTTTTCTCCGTCATGCCCGAAGTCGATTTGGAGCGCATTTGCTCCTTCAGGTCCTTGTTGCATCGGAGCGACGTCGGGCACGAACTCTTCTTGTACGACGTCGAGAGCCGGCAAATTGTTCTGCGGCGTAAATCCGGCGTTCTGAACAGCGGCCTAGTTCGGGAGTACTTCAGCAACGAGTATCTTCACTCTTCATGCTATGAATCTGACCTGATCTGGTAGCCCTGCGTGCAAGACTATATCGAAGGGCAAAGGTCCGTCGTCGATCGCGTTGGCCGGTCCGGGTACCTGATGTCCCGGAATGTCGTCGTTGAGCGGAGCCAGCCCTGCCATGGTCGTGAGTAGTCGTGAGCGAGTTTACTTCCCAAGAGGACACGGTGAAGAGATGAGATATACGACAGGCAGTACAACGAGGCCCAAATAGCACGAAGAAGCAAGTGACCGATTCGGGATGAACAAGGCTTTGGACAAGGCTATCAGAATAGGGTCGTAGTAATGCCAACGAATCAGAGCCGAGGTTCGGGCGCCAATGCTTTGTTGTACCGAGGGTACGAGAACAAGGGCCTGAGAGCGCCGCCAGCTCGTTTCCAGGCATGCACAGTATTGAGTTGTTGAGCATCGGCGCGTTGTCATGTAAAGGCAGGAGGAAAGGTGATAGAGGCTCCACTTGCGTAGTAGAGGCATGCCCCTTCTGCGGGGTTGTCGGTGTCGCGAATTTGCGCTCTAGTAAAGGGAAGCTTCTCGACCATCCTGTATTGCAGTATAGGTGGGAATAGCGACGCCAGGCATGTTACCGCGATATTCAGTGCAGGATGGGATCGATACGCAGGGTGATGAATGTTTGCCATAAGGAAACGCCAAGCGCTCATCGGAGTACGAGGCAAGATGTGTCGGAAACTCGGACCGACGGGACCGGGTTTCGGGTGGCGGAAGATGCCGCGAGAGATTGGCAGTATCGCTAGTACCCCTAATCAAGTCTACTTACTTTTTACCGCCACCATCTCCATTAAACCCCACCAGCATACTTCACCTTTATCTTTATACAATCGACATGGAATTCACCCCCGCAGAAGATGTATGTGGTGATCCCCTCGCCTGGTGGCCCGTTCTGACCCTGTGGCGCACACCGTCATAGCTCCCCGCGTCTTTCGAGCTCTGCAAGTCCTGCGGCTGCGCGACCGTCAAACGCGTCGAGCTTGACAAGCTCGATGCCGAGATAAAGTCGACGATGGCGAATAACAAGCGTCTCACAGACGAGGCGCGCAGATTGGACGTCGCACGGGCGCAACTGCACGAGCAGGGCATCGTGTTGTGTAACGAGACGGCCTTTCTACGTAGCGAAGTCCAGCGTTTAGGCTCCTACTTTTCCCTCGAGCACGATCCAGAATCAGACTCTGAGTCCCCCGACCTCGATCCAAGGGGACGTTGGGCGCGCGTAGACGCTGTGAGAGAGTATGCGTCGAGTTTACCGGCGCAAGTTGGACGGGTTATGGAAGAATTGCAGGCTGTGCATGAGCAGCAGGGTGCATTGCAGAAGGATATTAGGAGGGTGTTTGAGGAGTTGGACAGGAGCTCGGAGAGGTTGGCGGAGCTGGGTGAGATTATTGCGGGGTGGAGGGATCGGATGGGCGCTGCTGAGAAGGACAGACATAGGGTCGAGCATGCGGAAGAGAGCGCCGTGGAGAATGCGGAATCTTCTACAAGGTATGCTCTTCCGTGCTGATAGCTGATGTCCTTTTGCTCACGGACGTCTCTAGCTCATGATACCATCCGTCGGGCAGGATTCGCTAACGTGGATCTTAGCGACTGTCGACGTTCCCAATGAGGCTAACGTTATTGCATGATTATATCCCGAACTTGTAGCATAAAGTCTCGTTTTGTACAGTATAGCTGCCAAGAATCTATATCAAGTTTATCACTGCGTCAATAGCGAGCAGTACGCGTGTATTGCAGTAAGCAGGGACAGGATCAAAACCAGTACAAGTTGTTACCTACAGCCCATCAAAGATCTACTTCTCCCCAAGAATAACAGCGACCCAAGCCCCATCACCCGCCAGTCTCTCCGTGAAATGCTCCCCCACGACCTCCCTCAATCTCGCATACTCCGTCCCTGTACGGTCAAGAGGAACCGGGCTAACGCTTGGTGTCGCAAGCGTCTTCAGGGCGTCGAATACGACGTCTGACAGCCCGCCATCTTCGCCTGGCATGAGCGTTTCGCCGACGGCTCTCGCACCGCCCGCTTCGATTAGACCCTTGCGTACGGCTTCTTTGCCTACACCGACTAGCCCAAGAACCGCGCCAGCCCGCGTACCGCGTGCTTTATCTGGCGAGAGTAAAGCGAGGAGCAACGTCTTCATTATCCGCGGCGAAAGCGAGGGATATGTTGCAGAGTGTTGCGTCAGGATACGTGCAAGCGTCGATGATGCGTGACGGCGGAGTGTAGACGCGTGCATAAGCGGCAGAGAAGAGTGTAACAAGACCGAAAGGATGGGCGGAAGGAGTTGATGCAAGTACGGTTCGACGAAAAGGGACGAGTTGTCGAGTAACGCCGCGATGGCGTTCATATAGACCTCCAGCGTTCGACCGGTCGAATCGCTTTGTGTGCCCTCTTTCAGGCTACTGACAACGCCTTCGCCAACCCAGCGAACAAGGTACGGCAACAAAGCCTGCAATCCCGCATCACCGCGTAGACTGGCCAGAGCCGCGGAACGCTTGGTGCTACCTTCTATGCCAGTGTCGAGTAGAGCGGCAGTGAGACGACCGTAGTACAGTTGTAACTCGCGCGACAGAACCTGTTTGACCAACGCGTTCTGCTGCTGCTGTTTCGCAGGAATGGCCGCACGCGACGGACCCGCTGCATCATCCGATCGTGGTACAGCGGGAGGATTTTCCGGTATAAGCGGTTGCACGCCTTCCACCGCAAGCCAATGCGCCGTCCATCTGACACCCGACGGCAACGGTAGCTTCTCCTCCTTCAACACTCTGTCAAAGTCGATCTCCTCATCCTCAATAAAGAAGACTGTTCCTGCTGAAGGCATCTGGGAGAAGGGTAGGGCGCGACGGAAGGTGGGGGTTGAGTGGGAGCTGTGGCCGTATAAGGGCTCGATATTTAGGACTCGCAGGGCGTTGTCGATGTCCGAGGTTGCCATTGTTGTACGGCGGGAGTGGCGCATGAAGCGTGCTGCTTCCTATACAAGTTGAGCATGAGAAACCAAGACAAATACTGTGTTTAGGCACCTCGACAACTTGGTGTATCCTGTACTCGACATCGCTCGCCAATGCGGCGGCGACGGTCTCTGGTATACTAGACAAGCCCAAAGACTCGGCTATATCCTGTATCAACCTAGTTCAAGTCTACTTTCGTGCCCACGCAGTTGAGACGCGTACCTTCACAGTTTCAGGCTTGTACAGACCGGAGGCCGCGCTCTTGCCTGCTTTCTGTTTGCCAACACTCGTTGCTGTCGGCGCTGGTGGTGGTACAGCCGTCGTTGCCATTGCGGAAGTATAGTTCACTCGGAAGGTTATCAAGAAGTTATTTGACGCGTGTTATGACAGAATAGCAGCAGTCAGTGGTAGCGCGCCACACGTTGGATCGGCGACCTCGTGGTGGTTGAAAGCAAGCGGTTTAGCGTTGTTGACAGGTGTGGACGCGTCGACTGCGCCGTTCTCGTTCGGAGCGCGCCACACCTTGTCCTGCACCACCACTGGCACTGGAGCTCGGCATACTGCCACGCATATATTATCTTATGTACAGACACCTAGATCGTGTAGTTGTCTGGGCTGGATTACGAATGAAGTATATTTAGCAGCCTTCTCAGTCCCCTTCATGGTTTGTCGAATGCACCCTCAATCTTTATCGATCCTTCTCCGAGCCTAGTGCCTCGAGTAGTACACCAAATACAGTACTCATAGGGTGTCCAGTACAGCCTCGGCGTTACGCCCATTAATTAGGATCTCTTGCTCCTGAATTCCGCCGTTAACATCGGAACATCTTCCTTGTCTTTGATTCATTCGTTGTACTTCTTACATCTTCTCAGACTACTCGAAGCTCAACCTGCGGATCTGGCTCCCCCTTCTCTAGCTCTACGATGTACATTTTTATTCTACCCATTCTACCCAGAAAGATATAGCTATACCGTCTGTAGCCTTTCCGTTCTTCTCTGTGCTGTAGCATACAGCACTCCGGTGTACTTCCCTTCTTTCCGTGCATAACGCATGTAACCTTTCTGTGGGAGCAAAGGCTGTGTCGATAGCGCTGCAATCTATGCGGATTTCGAAGGGTGTCCTAGGGGCATGTGAGCAAGAGGCGCGCGAGTACAAGTCGGCCCGCGCGAACGGCCAATCTCGCCTCTTTACCACCACCATCACCTCTACCCACCCCAACCCATTCACCCGCTTCATCGCCCTCGCCATGGCCGAAGCCGGGCCTTCCACACGAAAAACACCACCGCGCACATCACACACGCCCGAGACGCAGCAGCCCATCGCGAGCTCCTCGGCTCTCCGGCTCGACTCCGAACCTCCTAAACCGCGCCCGAAGAAGAAAAAGAAGAAGAAACTCGCGCGCAGGTCCAAAGCCGATGCGAACGGCGGCGAAACGGCCATCGCCTCGCTCGAATCTTTCCTCGACCGCCGAGAGTCCCGGATCGAGCATCTAAAGTCCGAGTCGAATCGGTTGAGCTCCGAGGCTGCCAGACTCGACAAGCAGCGACTGCAGATCGAGAGGGAGGCGGCAAGGCTGGAGCAGGCGGGTGCGAAGATGTGCCAGGATGCGTTGGCGAAGATCGTTGCTGTGGGAGGCGACCCCGCGAACTTGGACCCGAACGCGGTGCCGGAGGGTCTATTGGGTTTGCAGCGCGATACGCAGAGGATTGAGGTGTCGCTTAGAACGTGGGAGGCGGCGTATAAGCGGCTAGAGAAGGACGCGCATGAGATCGAGCTGGAGTTGAAGCAGTTGGATGAGGAGAGGAGGGCAGTTATGTACGCTGTCGAGGAAGGGTAGGTTTTTGAAGCTCTGAGGTTGACTGGTATACTAAAGCGCGCTACAGGTGACCGACCCGCTTTGCCTCCGAAGGCTGGAGACTGAACGAGATGTATCCTTTATTATTCTCATCACGCACGCTGTATCATCAAAATGCCACTGGCCAGAAAAAAACATGTATCTTAACTGCAGACTCCGATTTTCTACACGCGCGTGCAGGATCTGCAGAACTCGTCACCTGTATCCCTGTGTCGCCCATGGGCAAGTACTTCAGGAAAGCACTGACTCAACCTCACTCGCATCCCCTTGAACTGCACCGGTCATGTCATGCAAGTGGATGACTGCGAGTTTGCCGATTTCCTGCTCGCGCGCCCTGATACGCATGCTGTTCTAAGTTTCTCGGACTTTGCAGATCGAAGACTACATTTGCTATACTGCTACAAGTGAGCTTCTTGACAGACGCTCCCATCCTCTTTGCAAACCCGCGCCCGTCTACGCGCAGACAGGGGTTTCGGGCAGCCCTGTGGCGAATACTGACGCTTGAGCTCATACCGAGGCAGGTGTAACCTCGATGCGCTTGTCGACTTCACATGTTGGCGTTGCGTCCTGCCGACCGGTGCTCTGTCGGTGTGCATATTCGCAGGTAACGACGCCTCTGAAGCGGCAAATGCCGTGACTGCGATGATTAGATCGAGTCTGGGGCGCGTTGACTTGCCTTCCACCACCACCACCTACCACGAGCGCTAAAGCAATCGGCGCATCATGTCCAGCGCCATGGCAGAAACGCTGGCATTCGCGGACTCTGCGATGGTGAGGATAGACGATCTCGTACAGGAAGGACGAACAGACGAGCTGCGTGCCTTGTACCAAACCACGACGCTGGAGTATGATCGCGTCGTGAAGGTGGGGCAAGGGCTGTATGAACAAGGTCGATTCGAGGAAAGACGGGCTGATTTGCGGCGGAGGTTGGTAGAGGTTCGGGAGAATCTGGAGCTACTTATCATGGAGATGACCTTCACGAACCGAGAGGTGCTCAGACTTCGTCTGGAAGCACACCAGCTAGAGCACGTACCAAGTTGCGACACGTCCGCGTCGCTGCCATGGAGTGCGCATCGGAATACGCCAAGGTTGGAGAATGTCTCATGGGTGACATAGGGACGACAATGAAGGTGGTGGGTGGAATAGAAGAGGAGATTCGCATTTTCGAGAAAGAGATGCGGGGACTCAATGAAGCAGCTCAGACTGCCGTAGAATCTCTCCTAGATGTTTTTGACAAAGTACGTGAGTCGAGGTATTCCGTGTATGCATACTAATTGAAGCTTCCCTAGTTGCTAGAAGCCAGTGACTGCATGGAATTGACGGAGGACTTTACGGCCCCATTAGTAGCAGACGGCGAAGATATCCCTATTAGAGCTGTGGCAGAGGTAAGTCGGAATAGGTCTGTGTTGAGAGATGTGCACTAAACTGCGACTCCGCCTACCTCTAGCCCAGCCCACCTGGCGCTGCTGCTGCGGAAATACATGCCGAGCTGTAGTCACTGCCCCGATTTCAACTGCTGCTGGTCGCGGCGTTCATGCAAAAGGAACTCAGAAATCAGGAAAATGCTGAGAATAGCTCAATCCAGAGGTCGCGTATCGACGTGCTCTGCACTGAAGGAGCGAGGAGGGTATTCACAGCGCGATGGTAATTCAGCATGCGCTCGTTCATTAACAGCGTCGCTCTACATGAAGCTCCGCGGCACTGAGCAGGACTATCCTGCTCCACAGGCGCCCTATTTCGTGCGCACGGCTAGACACATGTCATGGTATGCATGAAGAGTTACCATATGCGCTCCACAAAGTACCCGATTGGCGTGTCGAATGCTCCTACTATGTACAAGGCGAAAGAGCGTCAAACTTAGTGTACGCCACGGGGTGCCCGCGGGGTCGCCTGAGACGACCCGTCCCCGTCCCCGTCGACACCCGTCCCCGCGACCCGCGGGGTTTGGGCAACCCGTGGCGTACACTAGTCAAACTCGAAGAGGACTCGGACAACTTGAGCAAGCTTGTGAAGCCCACGATGGTAGAGTTTTGAGCATCATCGAGATCATTTGACCATAACAAACGTCCGCATAACAAGTCATTCTGAGGTAGACGTATGAATGATCTGAACCTTGTGAGCCGCCATGACAGTGATCGTCAGGAAAGAAAAGTGAGGCGCACGAGGGCGCACGGCTGGGTCATATATCGCCGGATCACGGCATCTTCTGCGCCGAACCGTCTTGTCTTTTGCCACCATGGTACTGTCTTTACTCGTCGCCGGATCCAACGCGCACGGCCAGCTGGGTACTGGCGACTGCGAAGACGTACACATCTTCCGACAGTCCTTATTTCACTGGGACGGGAAGGACCGGCATGAGCTGCCTTCCATCACGCGATGCGTTGAGCGCATCGTCGGCGGCGCGAACCACACTCTGCTTCTCACCTCTACGACCGACGGCGAGCATGAGTTATGGTGTAGTGGGGATAATGGAAAAGGGCAGCTGGGAGGCACGCCGTCGTGCGAAGATACTGCCGTATTTCGACGGATGCATGTCGAACATCCGGATCTGTCGGGGTGGCGAGTCAAGAATGTCGCTGCAGCTTGGGAGACGAGTTATATCGTATTCTCAGATGGAAGCAGAGATGCGGTACTGGCGATGGGTAGCAACGAGAGGAGCATGTTAGGGCATCAAGGGTCAGACGGGGTTCATCTTGTCGATCTCTCTGCTCTATCCAGTGGCGAAGATATCATCGTTCAAGACATCGTTGCTGGGCCTATGCATGTTGTTGCTCTTATACAAATGCCATCTAAGGATTGCACCCTCGCTGTAGGATGGGGAACTGCTAGACATGGTCAGCTAGGCGAACCTACGCAGAAAGTCCGGGATAGACCACGCCTCATCTCAGCGCTGCCTGAGAATAACCCTATTACATCTGTCGCCCTCGGGAATCAGCATACAGTCCTCGGACATACAGACGGAAGGGTGACGGCGCTAGGCTCGTCCAGAGTAGGGCAGCTTGCCGGGCTCGCGTCACAGTCTGATATCAGCTCTGTACACTGCACCTGGAACGGAACGTACATCATCCCAGCCTCGGATAAGTCGCTAGTTCTCTCTACGGGGAAGAACAACAAAGGCCAGCTGGGTCGGGCAACTGAGGACTCATTGGCACCATCTTTGTCTCCAGTCATGTTTCCACCCGCTTTTGCAAGAAAGACTATAACGCAGATGACTTGCGGAAGCGAGCACGTCGTCCTTCTCACCGGTGACGATGAGGTATGGGGGTGGGGATGGAACGAGCATGGAAATATCGGGTCGGGCGACATGGACGATGTCCCTCTTCCGACTCCTCTGTGGACTTCGGATGGGGGCAAGACTGCACGAGGTGTTTGGGCTGGATGCGGGACAACATTCATAGTGGTTGAGCAATGTTAGGACCAAGTTATCACACACAACTAAGGATTTGGTGATGTGTAATGTGACAAAACCTCAGACAGTCGCCCTTGCCGTGATCTAATAAGTATACCTGGCGTCACGAAGAAGCCGCTTTCGAGCTCTCTGCTTAAATGAACATCCTCATGTGTCACGCGTCTTTCGGAGATGCACGCGGATTTGATCTCGCGAGGCGCTGGCCTCGAGCATCCCTCGTGTCTGACACGAACCACCACCACCGTGACAGACATTCACACCTCCGACTCCTGGCCATGTCCGATATCATACCCGGAGTACTCTTGGCCGTGCAATCTGCGACGTTCAGGATAGACGAGCTCGTTCGAGAAGGCAGGATCGACGAGCTGTGCACTGTAACCGAAGTTATGGCGGTCGAGAATAATCGCCTTCTCGCACTCTCGCAGCACCAAACGAATGAAATCGACCGTGTTCGTCAAAAGCAGGAAGATCATGAACGCAGGTTTGAGGAATTCCATGCAACTATGGAGTTACTTGATGAGGAGAAGGGGTACATGAGAGGCGAACTGCGCAGGCTCGCGCAGGAGAAGCACCATCTTGAGCGCATGCCAAAGCTGCAGCATGTGCTCATGGCCGTCGTACAATGTGAGGAGGAATACCGCCGACTGATAGGGCGTGTGACTGTGACCACGGAGGGTGTGTCCACCATCGAAGCCAACTTCCTTGTAGCACTCAGGGAGTTGTCGACCGAGGCGCGAGTACTCGTGGCAGCTTCGGAAGAGACGCTGAGGGCTGCGAAGGCGATCAATACTGTTCTTCTCCGGGTGCGTGGGTTTCCCAGAGATGCGTGATACATCTTGAATGATGAGTTACCAGGTGGATGAGATCATGGGCCTCGCCTAGTAAGGAAATCGTGTCCAACTTTGGTGGCCCGCGTTTGTATCGACGACGCGTTAGCTTACATGCATCCTCGTAATCTCACGGAAGGCGTTGGCGCGTTCAATGATGCTGGCATTTCGTCCGGTTGCGCAAAGGGAACGAAGAGTGTTTCTTATGGACGACGTCAAGGATGACGCTTGTAAAGCGATAGTCGAAACTGCCAACTTCTTTAGTTATGGTCATAGCTCATAGTTTGTTGATGCACGCCTATTGGTGGTACTTTAGCGAAGGCGAAGGGCTGAAATCTGATTCGAGGAAGGACAAAGTTGCGACTCGGACTTGAAGAAGTATATCAACGTGGTCCGGCGCGTGGGACCAAGTGCCAGCAGTGGCTACGATCTTGCTGCCTTGGTGCGTGTACAGCGATCTGAGCGTACCGAAGAGCTTTGAGCCTATAGTCGAAACAAGGTGAAGGTAATAAACCAACGCCGGCAATATTTTGAACCGGCCCGGTAGATGCCGTGCATTGTGATCGGCGTTCAGAGCGTCAAGCGGCGCGTGCTCTTGACCACCACTACCGCGGACGACGGACTGCCCATCATGTCCAGCTTGATATCAGACGTTCTAAACTCTGTGCGGTCTGCAGAGATGAAGATAGATGAGCTGGTACAACACGGGAAGAAGGACGAGCTCCATGCCCTGCACGGTGATATGATCGTGGAGGACAAACGCGTCACTCGGCAGAGGGCACAAAACCGACGGGCTTTCAAACATATCAAGGAGAGACGCGACAATTATACAAAAAGACTCGAGGAGGTTCGCGTGACCGTTGAGTTGCTTGCGGACGAGAAGGTCTTCTTAAGGAACGAAGTGGTCAGGCTCATCGAAGATCAACGCCGACTCGAGCATGAACCAATGCTACGCCATGTATATTTTGCGACCTTGCAATGTGCAGTTGATTATTACGAGCTTCAAGAGCACGTCGAGGCAGATCTTAAGGCGGCAGATGCATCTATAGGCGAGATACTCGAGGAGATCGAGGAGTGGGATGCAGAGGTGGCTTCGCTGGAACACGCTCTGGACAAGACTGGGGCTGCCGCGGATGCTATTATGGACGTCTTCGAAAAGGTGCGCTGGGTGGAAAGGCTTGTGATATTGATACATAACTGACACCTGTCTAGTTGAAGGAGGCCGAAGCTAGCCTTGTAGCTCGACGCGAGTACACAAGTACACCCCTAAATTGCATCGATCCCGAATTGCTCTGAACCGGATTCTTCGGAGCTGCACTTTTGGCAATCATATTGGCGTCTAGACTACTCCGATGACTGGAAGCATGATTGCGTGCATCGAACTCTCATTGCGACGGGCAGTTCCGCGATCCCTTCATTGGGAGACCCTCAGCGACTCTCTCTCGTTTTCTCGATGAAGCCATCTTCTCTTCGCGGTGTAATGGCCACGCTTATAGTTATGGAGCTACCCTCTGAGAGGCCTCTGCGTTATCTCTTAGTGTTTTTCACATCGTGAAGCTTGCCATCTGAAAACAACACCCGGCGTGAGATCGCACTCAGCCCGAACTCCGATTGTCAGAGCAGGCGCACAAGAAACTACGTACCTGAAAAGGTGTCATGGATTTCACAGGCTGCACAGGTGTATGCGACACATGGGCGATAACGCACGCGGAGCGGTACGGCAGTTATCGCGACTGCGAAATCGGGCAAATTGGACGAGCTCGTCTCAAAGACGATGGTTTACTGTGGGAGAAGGAGCTGAAAATGGTGGAAGAAGCTATAGGCGCCACTTCGGCAGGCGTAAAAGCCATCAGAAACCTTCGCAAGCAGGTATGAGATATCGAATACTTCGATGTGTACCGCGAATGACTCTGTTCTAGGTCCTGCAAGCCGTCGCGCCGGCTTTTCCGCACGAAAGTAACACCACAGGGATTCACGAATGTGTGGACAAGTAGTGGACGATGGAGCTCGTATGAGATGGACGGCAAGCGGATATATGTGATGGATGTGAATGCCATTATTCTTGATTGGGAGGCTACTGCATGCCTCTGGAAGCAACAAATTGTCGGATGGAATGCCTTCATTAGCGATTCGGACCGTGCATGGATTACAACAGTCGAGACAACGCCTCAGAACTACTATCGACCTGAATCTCACGGGTATCGCAACATGCAGGATCATTATCTTCTCTCCCCCTCTACGATGCCGCGATTCACCGCGACCCCCACTGCCTGTGTGAATGTACAGAGACACAAAGGCTTCGATGTGTCGCCACTGGTCAATTTACAAGTCACGAGCCGCGACGGGTGTTCGGCCCGGGAAACACCCTTTGTGTCGCGGTGAATGCCGCGAGCCTGATGGCGTTAAGAGCGCTGCTTCAATGCGCCTGGTGGCACTCGCTCTCTACCACCACTGCCACCACCGTGCGCCACAGACTATCTACCATGGCTAGTATTATAGCGGATGTCTTGGAGTCTGTGCAATCTGCGACGTCTAAGATCGACGAACTCGTCCGGCAAGGGAAGAAGGACGAGCTGCACGCTCTGCATCGAGACATGACTGTCCAGGAAGCTCGCCTGACCGAATTCGCGGAGCGCAGCATACAAGCCCTCAGCCACAGCACCGAAGAGCGCTTCAAAATTATAGACAACCTCGAGGAGGTCCGCTTAGCCACCGAATTACTCGCCGCCGAGAAGGTCTGCTTGAGCAATGAGATGGCCAGGCTAGTCCAGGAAGAACGCCGCGTCGAGCACGAACCGATGCTTAAACACGTACATCACGCCGTCCTGCAAACTACAGCGGATTATCACGAGCTTGAAGGACGTCTCTATGCGGAGTATCAGGTCACCGATGCATCTCTCGGTGGAATAATCAACGACTTGTTGGAATGGTGCAAGGAGATGGACGCGCTAGAACAGACACTGGAAGAGATAGAGAGCGCACGGGTTGCTGTTGAAGATGTTTTGGAAAAGGTACACAATCTTGGACAGTCTGGAGTGCATCATAGCTGATAAGAGATATTCTTCCAGTTGGAGAGAGCCGAGGCTGAACTTGTCGCTGGGCATTAGCGTACAAATGGGCCGAGAATACGAGTGTCCCACTTGGCGAGCAGGTATGTTAGATCCACTGTTTCAATGTGCATTATGAATGTATATGCTCCAGTCCCTACAAGTCGTCCTGGACCCGGACACTGCCGCTACAACGAAGAACTCCGGCGGTGCACAGACACATCGGCACATAACGGAAAATGACGCTCGTCTGCTGTAACCCCATAGATAATATGTCGGAGAATTTCTACGCGGATTGCACAGATATCACGATGGGCAGGACTGTTGTCTTCTCTTTGATCCACTGCAATACTCCGATTAGCCATCTCCGCAATACGATACTGTATCACGTACGACGTTGTTCTCCCAGAACGGATCCGCCTTGATGTATCCCCATACCTCGTCAATATTATCTGCAAGGAAGGCCATGTTCGATGCGTCGACAACCTGTTCCTCGACGGGCTTGTCGGCCGACTCAGTAGTGAGCGTAAAGCCAGCGAACTCTGCATAAGTGAATAGATATTCAGATCACATCGAAGGGGATGAGAAGCGCGGGCATATGCACTGAGGTATCCGCCTGCCACATGCTTCTTTATGCCTTCAATGTGTGCGGGGCGTACGGACATGCGCCGTGCAAATGAGCCTTCGTCTGTATGGACGGGGCACCGAGCGAGGAACGTGCGCTTGCCGTTGGTTTGATTGGCAGACATGGTGTTGACAGATGTGTCGGTGAGCTTCGCGGGGCTTTATAACACAGAGATACCGCAGGATGATCCCCAATGCAGACTGCTGATTCGAGCGGGCAGGTTGTGGAGGGCGTCCGAGACTCCGAGACCTCTTCTAAAGATAACAATGACTATTGATCGAGATCTCAAGATCTCAAGCTGCGTGAAAGTACAGCAGGAGAAATATGTCGGGAGTAATGCTCCGGCGAGCGGGCCGATGGTACGAGGCTCGCGGCCCGGTGTCCAGCCAAGCGCCTTTCGCAGTTTTTGTCGGGAGTCCCGTAGGTAATTATATTGACTAGGTCATGCCGGAGATACTGGTACGGCGGCCTAGCTAGTAGTAGCTGAGATTGGATGGTGAAGGTACGACGTGAGCATGACCGCGGCAGGTTTTCGGGGGAGATGACCTTCGTGGGATCGGTGAATGCCGCGGCCCGCGATTCGATAGGCGCCGGCGTTGCTGTGCATATGGTGGCACTCAGCGCTCTCTAAGTACTACTTACCACTGAGTGCAACGACGAGCGACAGGCCATTCACCGCGCCTGGCATTATATCAGGTGTCTTGGGTTCCGTGTAATCTGCGACTCTCCGCGACTAAAAGAATATGTAGACGCGAACGCCCGGCAAGAGAGAACGAGTTGCGCGTCCTGCGTCGAGACATGATTATTGAGGACCGTCGCGTTACCGAACTAGCCACAGAGACAGGGAACCCACTGTGATACGGCAGCTCGAGGAAGTACGCTTGGGCTCCAAGTTGCTCGCCAACGAGAAGGTCCTCCTGAAGAATGAAGTGAGTAATGGGTCAGGAAAAGGTGGGTAAGTTTCCGGTCGGCCTTATGTAGTCTCGTTACCAGCCTGCTGTGAGCAAGAGTTTGAGAGGCGGGTGTGCTCTTGCGATAGCGAGTTCTCCCCCTCATGCGATAGCAGCCTGGTTACGAGGCTAGGCCTTATGTTCCGTGCGTAGATGTCGTGCAAAGAAAGCGAACTGTAAAACATGTCGTTAGATCTTTGTAAGTTCAAAGCTCAGAAGAGTATGTGATCACTCACGTATCTGCCCGCAGTCTTCCGTTTCCTCTCACAAGCCAGGTATATGGGGCACATGTGACGACGCTTGCGAAAGGGGACGTCGGGAAATACCGCGACTTCGAATTCGAGGGAAGTTGAGCCGCTTCTTTGTGTCCCTGCGATTCTTGCCCCTCTACCACCACTACCACGAACTCTCATATTACCGCACACTATGTCCGACGCTGTATCATACATGTCCGACGTTACGACAGCCCAAAACATACTCAATGCTATACCAGGGATGATTGCGACAGTGAACTCCCTCTTTGATAGACTTGGCGGGATCGTACGGGAAAAGGGAGGCGATCAATGTGCCGCCTTATGCGACCCCGCAATTGCAGCGGCGAAGGGCTGCCTCGTCAATCAACTGGAAAAAGTCAAGTTGGATGGTGTTCGCATAATGGAGCGAGGTGCTCTTGCGTCGCGTAGAAATCTAGAAATCCAAGCAGTTCTCGAACTACTTGCCGCGGAGATGATCTTCACTACGGATGAGGTGCAGAGGTTGAGCGAGGAAGAACGTCAGCTCGAGCAGGACACGAAGCGCCAGCACATTCGTAACGCCGTCACGAAATGCGCATCGGACTATCGCCAGCTCAACGAGCAGGTCATCTTTGCGCACATTAAAGCTGGATGCACAGCCGTCCAGGAGATCAAAGAGGAGATCAAGGCAATCTCGAAGGAAGCGGCCGCGTTCAAAGAATTCTGTGAGGGGTTTGAGAGGATCGCCGAAGAGGCCTGTTTGCACCTCGGTAAGCAGGTACGCTAATTCCAATGTCTTATTGGGCATGATGAATAACGTTATTTCAGTTGGGACAAATCATCTTGGATGCCGCCGCCGGCACGCTGGAGTAACACCGCACAGTCCACGGACATATCTGCAGATAGTAGATGATAGCGAAAAGGAAACTTGTGATAAACTTGTTATGTGGATTGGACAGGTATCACAACGGGCAGGACTGTTATCTTCTCTTTGTCCCACTACAATGCTTCGATCAACTATCATCCCCGCGATGCGAAACTGTACTACGTACGACGTTGTTCTCCCAGTACGGATCTGCCTTGATGTATCCCCATACCTCGTCTATGTTCTCCGCAAGGAAGACCATGTTCGATCCGTTGATGATCTGGTCCTCGACGGGCTTGCCGACCGACTCAGGAGTGAGAGTGTAGGCACCGAACTCTGCGCGAAGATGCTATTCAGATCGCATTGAAGGAGTGGAGGCCAGCAGGTTTACGCACTGAAGTATCCTCCGGTTACGTGCTTCTTTATGCCTTCAAGGTGCACAGGGCGTACAGACATACGGCGCGCAAACGCCCCCTCATCCGTGTAATCGGGGCACCAGGCGATGAACGTGCGCTTGCCGTTTGTTGGGTTGACAGACATGAAGGAACGTCGATGGATGCGTGGAGCTTCGTAGGGCTTTAAATCAAGAGGAAATCGCGGGCGTCCGAGTCCTATTCTAGAGATAACACCGCGGTGCCTGTGATCCAAGCACGACTGTCACCACCCGGTTAAGCTGACGGACACCGAAGAACGTTCTATGTAAACTTTTGCCGAGCAACGTACGCGAAGAGGTTGAGCAAGGTAGGTCTTGACAAAGCCATGTCTTTCTGTGTGGTATACTCTGCCCAATAGAGCGAGGAACCTGGTCGTATTACCAACACTGGTGGTGGGTGGGAGGAAATGACAAACTGGGGCAAACCCCCTATTGCCGATCGGAGCTTCGGGCCGCCCTTACCGAAGGTCCGCGGAGGCGCGACACAAGGCTTCAGCTTTGCTTCAGCTCAGCCCACCATGACCTCTGTACTTCGTCCTGCTTTGCGTCTTGCTAGAACCTTACCATTGAGCACATCGGCTCGAACATCATGCTCTTCGACGCCGGCGCTCTATGTTGCTAGAACCTCCCGCTTACCTGTTGCTTCGGCTTCTCGGCGAACCCTCGCAACGCATGCCTCAGACCGACCACCTTCACACCCTACACTGCTCGTTCAACACCCTTCGCAGGATGATCTTGACGCAGAGGAAATAGATGCGGAGGTCGTCGCTCCGGATGAAGCAAAGCTAGAGCTCACAGATCGCGCGGCAGAGGTATGCGGGCGGCTTTCATAGTGTGCGGTGTGACTTACCGGTTATTGCAGCAATTGCAAACTATCGCCAAGCGTGAGAAGAGTGAAGAGGCCGCTTTGCGCATTGCTGTCGAGTCTGGAGGATGTCATGGTTACCAGTATAAGATGGAGCTCGCGCAAACGTCCGCGCCGGACGATTAGTCAGTGCAATGCGCATTGTGTATCATCTCAGGCATATACTGACCACATCTGCAGCATATTTGCACACCCGTCCATTCAACCCGCACGCGTGGTCGTCGATGCGGTGTCGTTGAGACTGCTCAAAGGCGCGACTGTGGACTTCGCCACGGAGCTCATTGGCAGTTCCTTCCGTATATTGGACAATCCTCAGGCCAAGGGCGCAGGATGTGGATGCGGCGTTAGCTGGGAAGCGAACGTTTAGATGTATCAGGACGTATCTACTATCATACAGGTTCTCGCGGAGACAGTTTACACTTTGAGTTAAACGCAGCGTTGGACACTGACTGACTTGCACACGTTTGGAGTTCTTGAAGCGAGGGTTGCTATCGGTTCACTCTCGGGCGTTGTCCTGGGTTTGTGTCGGCGCCCACGTGTCGGCGGCGAGATTAGTTTTAGCCAAGATAAACTATATCTTTTGAGGTAAAGGAGTCCAGCATCTTTGTCGGACGCTCTTTTTTTTGTCCAGGCAGACGCTGAGACTCGTGCTGTTCATGGACTACGGGCGCTGGCTGCACGCTTGAGGCGCTGCATCCCGGTCCATGCATGCAACGTGTCCAACCCTTATACCTCGAACTTACATTGACAGGCAAACCACGGCTCCCTGGTATATATCTAGGTCGTCGGAGTGCTCGCTCGTCATCTATCCACCACTCAGCGTCTTCACTCCAGGCGCCACCCTTACTTTTCCGACCCCAGACCATGTCTCTCAAAGACCTCGAATACGGATACATCTACCAGACGTACAATGGCGGAGATGCCTTTGCGTACTGGACTCATCTCCTAGGACACGATACCTACACCCCAACAGTCCAATCCCCGATGCTCTCCGCTCACGGTGCTCCCACTGCTATCAAGATCGTGAACGTCGCGGACCGCGAGATTCTAGACCTAGTCGTTGATCGCAAGCGGGGTACCGTCATACATGCTGCGCTATACACAGTTCAGGAGTGTCTGTTTGGTCCAGGAATCGGTCTTCAGCCCCGTAAACTCGAGTGCGCAGATCGCAAGCTCATGCGGCCCGTGTTCTTCTTTGATGAACTCGGACGGGCTGGTTTGCCCATCTCCCAAGCCGTTCTGCCCGGGATGGTCCGCTATACACAGTCCGCGAGTCGCTCTCGGGCCTATTCTCTCCCGACAAGGTGCGAGTTGGAGTACAATGTGCGTAGGCATTGACGTTTTGATCTCCCATGATGCCTCGCTAATTGCGCTCTGGTTCAGTGGCCATATAATGACGAGTTGATATATCGCAAAGACATCAACATTGCCGGTCCGGACGGTAAAACCGTAACGGAGGCAACGTTCCTCAACGCGGTGGCCAGGCATCTCGACGCTTTTGTGAAGGTACGTAATAGAACATTAGACGATCTTGCATGCTGACTGAGTGTCCATCTATTAGACGTGCACGTATCGCTCGGATAACATGACGCGCTGGGCCATCGGCAAGTCAAGGAAGGGCCACATGATTACCAGGGATAACATCCTCATCGTTGGCCTGATGCATCTCGGAGGCTTCACTTGGAGGCCGATACTTCAGCTGGAAGGCGTGCATGGCCTTGAGGATCCGTACCCCCGCACGAGGCCCTTGTCTCTCCCGCCTCGCGAGCCTTGACGTAGATGATAGCAGGTCTCTAGACTCCAAGTTTATCTTCATGTATACGATACTTGTATATCTCTCCTCAATGACCCTGCCTATCTTGCAAACGTCGCGCGTAATCTTCGCTATATGTGAAGGCCAATTCTCCTAAAGTTCTGAATCCGCATCGCTCGGACTCAAGTTTCGTCAGGTCCATGTTAGCACACAGCAGGCATAGGCTGCGCGCTAGCGCCCTCACTCTGTGGTCTGCTCACAAAAGAGAACTGGATATCGGCTCGCCCAGGAAAGCGATTATTGCCGTAAGTATAAAGGAGAAATGAAGGAGTTCCCATATTGCGAGGTTGTCAAGTTAGGGTTAGGGTTGGCATAGACGCGCGTCTGGGCGACGCGACGCAATTCATCCCGCGCGACGACGACGGGACCGTCCACGAGAGTCTCTCTCTTTGCGCCACTTACAGCGCCTAAAGGAAAAGAAAGTATGCAGGTGCCCCACATACCCTGTCAACGCCCAAATGTTGCCTTTCGTTGATGGTAAGTAGGTTCAAGTTGCTCCTCTGCAGCCACACGAGTACATGCTACTAATCGCCATGAAAGTGCCATTCTCCTGTGCTTCTTACACGGGTTCAAGGCAACAACCCTTGTGGTTGATCTCTTGGACGCAAGATGCCATGGCGTTCGGGTTTCATCGTTGATTATTTGACCATGCGGTCACTAATCCGGGAGCGATTCCGGACGCTTGGACCGCCTGAGCTCTTGCACGCGACCCTATGCCCCTTGAGACCTGTAGCTTAGGTTCACAGTACACATATGAAGCGGAAACAAACCACCTGCCTGAGCTCGCAAACCACACCTTCCAGCGTATATAATCATCTGGCCAGAATGCCCCCAGAACTTCATCCATCGCACCTTCAACACTCCCTACTGTTTCTCTATCCTCAGTTCAGTACGACATTTTTTCAAAGAAGTGTTAAGCAGCACGCTGACAGCCACAACAGACCATGACCACAGGCCGCTTACAAGGATACCTAGGCCTCACCTACGGAAAGCACGCAATTTCCTACTGGATGCACTCCCTCAACCACGACGCCGACCTCCTGGTGAACATGCGCTACGACCCCGCCACCAAGATGATATCGCACGCCGACCATGATGAAACGCTCGACTTCGCGTGCGACGTGAACCGCGGGACCGTCGTCCCCGCCGCGCGATACATGGGTCCGAAATGCCAGCCTGGTCCGACGCCGGGTAGCTGGCTGTGCCCCGACATCAAGTTCATGCGGCCTATATTCTTTTTTAACGATGATGGACGCATCGGTGTGCCCATCGCGCAAGCTGTTGCGCCTAGTTCGACACTGCAGGGCTCGCTTGGTTTCACGCACCCTCGTCCGCTCTCCATCCCTGTACAGTGTCTTCTGGAATATAACGTGCGTACCCTTCATTGCAAATGATAACGAAGCAAGACGAAGTCTCATGTTCAACATCCGTTTCTAGTGGCCGAAGACTCTTGAAATAATGTACCGCCCACCCGTCAACATCGGTGGACCAAACGGCGTAGTGACAGCAGAGAGCTTCCTCGTCGCGGTAGCCATGCATCTGGACGAGTTCTTCAAGGTAAACTACGCTCGCGATACTTCTTCACACACACACGCTGAAAAGAGTCTCCAGGCTCGTTCGGCGCGCCAGGACGAGAAGAAGACGGAGTGGACCATTGGCGGGCGCTCGAAGATTACCAGGGAAAACATACTCATCATAGGGCTTGTGCATCTGGGTGACGCTGTTTGGAGGCCGATACTGCAGGTTGAGGGCATCCGCAACCTGCCGAATCCTTATTGGAAGTGATCAAACGCGTCATTGAATGAGTATACAGCAATCAGTGTAGATAGCCCTGAACGTCGCCTCATTCGTTTTCGAAAGGGACAATGCGTGTCAACGGCAATAATATGACTTTATGAGTACATCCGAAGACAACAAAGCAGCGTCGATCAAGGACCTCTAACGGTACTTGTCCGAGCGACGAGAATAGTCTCGTCTAGGTGAGCGCTCCCTTTCACGATCATCTCGTCTACGATCATGGTCGCGCCTGTCATCGTAGCCGTAGTCGCGTCGACTGCCACGGTCATAGTCTTTACGGCTATCGCGGTCACCCCGACGCTCAGAGTCGCGTCTGTCAGTGTAACGGTCGTCGCGATCCCTGCCGTCGCGCCCACGGTCACTGCTGCGCCCGTCGTCCTTCTCCCTACGCTCCTTCCTCCTATCAGGCTCAGGCGAGCGCTGTCGCGAGCGAGACTCTTCGCGACTGCTCGTACCAGACTCTCGTTCCTTCTGGATAACAGGCACATAGCGACGCTCGGGACGCGTAGAGCGTTTATTCTTCTGGCTCCCGTCATCCAATACCTCCTGCTCCTTCGCGCCGAGCCCAAGTAACGCAGGCCGTGCGGTGGGCAAGTACGGCTCAATGGGTCCCTTCCTGCTCTTCCTGCTCGCCGCCTGACCCTCCTGCCAGCCCATACCCCTCAGAAGCGCTGCACCGAACTGTTCAACGGGAACACGCTCGTAGTCTTCAAGAGTCGCCTCTTCCGGTAGTTCGTCCACATCCTGCTTGTAGGCGTCCTCCTCAGAGGCGCGGAGAGGAATAACGGCAATATCCTGTGCACCGGTGTCCCCCGAAAGCAAAGCGCGCAGAGCTCGCTGGTCCTCTGTCTCCTCTTCCACCTTCACTTCCTCCGCCGCAGCCGCTGGCGTCATTTCCTGATCCTCTCCCTCTTCCGACTTCACGCGTGCGCGCACCTCCAACCCAACTTTCTCAGGACCAGAGTTGATTGTATCGCGCGTGCCAAGTCCACCAACGCTACCGTCGGCGCCAGTGCCGGCAGAGGCGCTCTGCGGGACGTAGCGCTCGCTGCCTTGCCGGCGTGCCTTGGCCATAGCGCGCCAATCCTTATTTTGCAAGGCGGGAATGATGAGTGGTCCCTTTGAGTTCTTGTCCTCGTGCAATCTATGAGAATAAATGCCAGAGGACGAGGCTTTTGTGAGCTGAATATCCGCCTTTGAAGGCCAGGATTCAGTGTACACGCACCGCTTCGCGCCAAACTTATCAAACTCGGTGACGAGCTCGTCCCTCTCCTCATCCTCCTCTTCGCTAGAGTCTACATATCGCGAGACGTCCTCTTGCCGTAGTGGAGAGCCAGGTTTGGAATTGGCCCTTTCAGGGCGCAGGTGCCGCGGTACTGGGGGACGGAGGAAGCCGTCTGAGTCTTCGCCGCCGGAGGACTCTGAGCGTGAGACGGGCTCCGGGCGACGGACGGTGAAGGAGACTTTGGATGCGGCCATGGTGGTAAGAGTCAACTTGCGGGAGCGCGACTTGCACCGCGCGTGCAAGCCGAATGGGCGGCTCCGCCACGTGGGATGCACGCGTGTGGCGCTGTTGATATCATTATCATTGCTCTTGCCTTCAGTAGCCTCCATATCCCGTCTTCGCCTTATCGCAGTTACAGTTCATTATCACTACTCTAGAGCACGGGTTTCACCACGAGGTCTTGTTCTCCAGCCCAAATGCCGCACAAAATTTCCACTGCTCGAGCTACCAAGACGGCTTCATTCTCTACCACGTCGTAAGACAATCAGCCAAAAGCCAAGATGCCCACCGAAGCCTCCATCGACCGCCTCTATCTTGGACCGGCATGTGCCATAAATGACAGCCTCATGTATGCGGCGGATGGGCTTGACGATATCACTCGCGAGGGTAGCCATGTTCCATGGTAGAAAGATGCCTCCTACTTCGCAAGAAAAAGCGTCAAGTGATCCAGAAAGACCCAATAGTAATGCATGAATACTCTATAGACGGACAGTGAGCGGGGTGTATGCAAATAATCTAGTGCAAAGCATGAAATTAGCAGGGAAGATGTAAACGTGAAGCATAGCAGCCTAAGACGTGAAGGATGATCCAGATCCTTATACGTATTTTCCGAAAACGGGGATGAGCGACTGTGCAATCGTGTAGCTGAACACGAGCTTCGGGCCAACGACGAGAATCTTCGGCGTCAAACCCTTGAACAGAGCTCGGGGACCCTCTTCGCGCAGGAGGTCCTTGATAACTGTGACACCGGACGTCTTGGTCTCGAAGTTCGCGTTTTGAATGCGGGTCTTCACAACGTCCAGCGGGGCCGCGACGGTGATTGACGCGACAGCGCCGGCAATAGACGCAATGAAGTTTTGTGTCCAGGTCGCTTTAGAGTAGTCCTGAATACCGAGAACATAGTCCTTGGTGAACGCAGAAGCACCGAAGAGCTGTTTGCGCGAGCGAATCAGCATTGCGGGGTTAAGGGACAAATGAATGAACGTACTGCAAAGCTGCCCGGTGCGTTACGGGCCATAGTCCATCCCCAGCCACGGTACAAGCCAGTACCCTCCTCCATGAAGATCCTGAGCACTCCACGACCACGGAACGCCTCCGGGTTCACTTGACGCTTAATCTTAAGCACATCAAGCGGCAAAAGCGCGACCTCGCCAATGCCCGTCAAACTGCCAGCCGTCGCCTGCATCATAAGCTTGCCCTTGCGCTCTCCGAATGTGTTCGTGAAGCTCGACTTGTAGTTGCGCGAGATGACGTCGTTGAAGTACGGCTGTCCGCCGAACTTGTAGATGCGCTGTGTGATCTTGTATCCTGCAGCGTATCCGAGTCCAGGGAAGAGCGAGAGCAGCCTGCGACCAAGTGGTGCACCTGCTTGGTCGCGGAAGATGATAGTAGACAGTCCGACATCGCCAACCTACACATGCACATTATTGAGTATACGGAGTTAACACGTCACAAATGTAAATGCGCACCTTCGCCTTGTTGCTCATCAAACGCTTCGCAATAGTGTCGACGGGATGGAAGATGAGCAGCTCAGCAATACCTACACACCATGCACATATGAGCCTTCTTTCCACCAAACAAATTACAGCAAGTACATACCAGAAGTACCGGAGCCCAAAACGCGAGCCGTGCCGGACTCCTTGCCCTTGACGTTGAGTGCTGGTGACATTATTGAAGATTTAGGATTCGTATGCACAACGAGAGGAGAAGGGCACAAAGCAGGCGGAACGGCTGGCGGAGGTGCTGGCTGGTCCGAACCAAGAGACGGCACGTCCCAAATTTCCGGGTCGGCCGAGCGGAACGCGATCACCTGAGTCGTGACCCGACGCGTCGGTTGTGGCCCGTCGCGCGCAGTCGTGCGACTTGCTCCCGACCATCACGAGGATTTATCTCACCCTCAGCTGTGCGAGATACAAAGGTAATGTAGGGGTCCATTTGGTACCCAAAGGTACCTTGACAAAGCTCTGCGAGTTCGGTTACCTCTACCGTGACGCTCTGCCACCAGTGCTAATTACAAGCGCCTGGCAAATTCGAGATGAGACGCCTGAATTCACAAACAACTTATGTTTGAATTCATACCGCATATGTATGGTGGGTTGCAGTTCCTGACGACGGCGTTCTTTGCCGTCGGCGTTTGCGGTTAGCGTATCCGTTGACCACCTGCCTTCCCTCTGCTTCCCATCAATACAGTGTTTATTCCCTCGCACCAAGTTCTTGCGTCTTCTAGTACTTTCTCGTGGAATACGTCGTACAAAGTGATTGGGCTGCTTACAGCGACGCGTTTGTGATCTATATAACTCCCCTGTGAAATGTCATAGCTACCGAGGTAGGATTGTGCGCGTGGAGTCGAAGCCGGACGTCGACGTGGACATCGGCGCCCGCGAGCTGATTGCATAGAGTCTGTGCATCCAAATTCACACAGAACTATATAATTGATCCTCGGCTATTCCGAAACGGTTTGATAAACAATCGCCAATCCAGCGTTTTTTCTAGGTTCCATGGATTTCTGGCAGGACTTTGAGAATTCAACGAGAAGAGATGTGGTAAAATTGCTGACCCACATGCGATGATCACCTTGAGAGCTTGGTATACCGCCCACCCCGTTTCAAAAGGAGAATTACTACTACAGCTCTGACGAATACGATTCTATTTGTGACATCCAACCTTCGACATGACTGGTTTGTTACTCGCAAAACCTATTGGAGGTGCAATCGAGATAACAAACGGCATAAAAGCTTCATGAAGTTGCTTCCAGCAGTCGGCTTGCCTCAGTGGTGCTGGCGCGGTCTGCAGTTGACGGGTACCCGGGCGAAAAGCGCGACGCGGGGCGCAGGCGAATTGCGGCGCGGTGCTTGAATGGTGTATCGTTCAGCACGAGCGTTTCCTGTGTCTTGGACTGCTTGGACCCGTACATCGACACCATGAAAGGAAGTAGTGCACCGTTTGATGCTGGACCGGCGATGGCGAGGACGATGAGTAAGGTAAGCACGATCCATGAGGCCCAGGACAAGGCTACCATCGCGCGGAGTTCGTCGCACGAACCGGAGAACCAGCAAGTAAAGGCGTACGGGTAGCTGTATCTTTGGTAGACGGTCCTGTCCGAGCTATAGTCATACCAGAGTCCGCGCTCTACCTACGATAGACGTCAGTGTTATGTACGTCGGCGTTGGGTGCATGGAGCTTACATGTGTGAGCACCGCAGCACCAAGCATGAGGGTCCAAATCGCAAAGAGAGCGCTAATCTCAACGGCGACGGTTGGATCGCGCATTTTCCAACGGCGAGGACCCGCGAGGGTAAGCACTCTATGCAGGGGTCCGGTCAGCTTTAACCCGCCGAATTTCTGTGGATGGTACGTACGCGTACAATGCCCAAAGGCTACCGCCCAATGAGGCGACGATGACCTCCGTCAATATTTTCTCGTAGCGCGCAACCTGTCCCATGGGCAGCCCGACCAATGCCTCGTACGTCTCATAAGTGATGCGGTCCCGGGGCATGTAATATAGAAACCGGTCCCAGTTCTCGTCGAGGTGACGGCGGCGTCCGGCGCTGTGCGTGAGTACAACCACTGAGAAGGAGAGCTGTGCATTGTCGTGGATGAGTGAAGGGGTTTAGGTCCATAGGAGCATTCGTGCGTACGAGAAGGACATAAAGAGCGGTCCGGGAGTGCGTATAGGAGCTCATTGTAGGGCTGACAAGCGAGTACCAGGTATAAGTGCACTCAAAATAAAGGGGGGATGGTAGTGCTGTACGCGGCAGCGTGGGTTGAAAACCTCTTATACAAGGCCCCCCAGAACAAATGAGCACGCGGCCTGGCGCCCATACGGGAAAGAAGCCCGGCTAAAAGGCAAGCCATTCTGCGGAGTGACGTGGTCGTAACACCTGGGGTATGAATATACATTAAATCAGTCGCACTAAGATATAGAGTATCGACATTCTTCCCCGCCATTCGGTTGGGACGCTCGTGGGACGAAGATGATAAGTTCTGGTTGGCCGGGCAGGCCTGTGGATCACCGACCTAGTTTCCGCACTAGTATAGAGGTAGAATAATATATATCCGTAATGATTTACGTAGCATCCGATCCCTGGCCAGTGCTCTGGTTGTGCCCTGATTCCCACAAAGGACCCAGAAAGATGAATTCCAGATCAATACTCAGCCGTTGGCACTGCATCGCCTATGACAGTAGTGAGATAGTGTCATAGACGCAAGGAATGAATCATCCTTACTGGCGCTGACTTAAAGCCGCGCGCTTTCGGGGAGGTCCAGCAACATGATTGATGTCATGGCGGCCAAGAACCTTCGGAGATTAGAGTTACGAATGAGTGCTGAGGCCGCGCTGCTCGAGGTTCTTAATGAGAGTATGGAAGATGGCCACCTTAGTTTTCGAGAGGTCCTCATTAGCGGCGACAAGATGGTTGTCGCAATGAGCTGTCTCATATTCCGGCGCACTCGCTCCGTTCCTTTCAGATTTATAGGTTCATCAGGCCAGCCAGTCCCCACACACTTCAAGACAATTTCTCATGGTTAACATCTTGCGATCCTGGGCGCCCAAGGAATATGTGAGCGACGCTGAGGCAAGGCAACGGTGAAGAGGCGAGAGCATGGACGGGGCATGGCGATGGCTTGAGGGGTGAACCGCTACCGCCAGGAATGAATAAGATAGACAAAGCAAGGTGATCACCTCCACTTCATTGAGAACACTACAGGCTGGTCCGAACCAAGAGACGGCATTCCCATATTTTCAGGTCCAGGGGAACGCGATCACATGGTCCGTGCGACGACGCGTCGGTCCGGTCGCCCGAGTGCCATCATCTGCCCAGCGCGAGCAGTTGCGCGACTTGCGTGAGGTGCGACCGCCACGACCGCCATGAACGTTTGCACGGTCGTAAGCTCTGGCTTCTCTGCTTAGAGTAGACATACCATACTGTGAGTAACTTGGAACGCTCATGTTGTAGCTGAGTCTCGACACGAATTGTCTGACTTTTAATCACAGTGGCTCGTGCTTAGATTTTTTACTGCTTTCGTAGAGCTGACACACCGCACACATGCACGGAACCTGAAAGGCGTAATGTTCTTCCAAGATAAGCATAGCATATCAAGACATCCATAGCCGCAGTAGCACGATCGTACCGTAACATCCGACACGGGATGATATCTCCTCGGCTACCTTCCAGTATACGGACAACCTACCGAAACATGATACAGTAGAAGCTATGGTAAGAGTTTCATTCCGTATCTTCCACTAGGCGGCTTTTCTCATTAGTGCTGGGACGGTCTTCGGCCGCAGACGCGTACTCCGACGAGCCCGACGTGCGCCCGATGAGACCTGCGGTGCGATACTCGAACGCCTCTTCGTCAAACACGACCATCGACTGCCTGCCAGACTGTTCTGACCCATGCATGGGCACCATGAAAGGAACCAGGGCGCCTTTTGACGCTGGACTTGCCACGGCGAGTACGAGCAACAGGCTGAGGACGATCCACGAGAGCCAGGAGAAGGCGATCATGGCACGGAGGTCATCGCAGGAGCCGGAGAACCAGCATGTGAAGGCGTAGGGGTAGTTCATCCTTTGGTAGACGGTCATGTACGCGCTATAGTCGTACCAAAGGTCGTGCTCGACCTACGATAGACATCAGCAATGCAAATTTGATATTTGGAATATGAAGCTCACCATGGCAAGGAATGCACCGCCGAGCATGAGGAGCCAAACAATAGAAAGAGCACCGACCTCGATAGCGATGGTGGGTACGTAGACTTTCCACCGCCGAGGACTCGCAAGAGCGAACACGCTATGGACACCCATCAACAACATGTGCAATGGAATCCGTGGACAACGTACGCATAGAGCGCCCAAAGCGCAGTGAGCACAGAGGCAGCGATGACTTCTTTCAGGATCTTCTCATAGCGTACGACTTGCCCGAGAGGCAGTCCAGTTAGCGTCTCATCAACCGAGAAGGAAAACTGTACGGTGGTATGCCTTGGTGAAGGGGCTTAGACTCCGGACGAACATTCATGCGTACGAGAAGGGTGTAAAGAGCGGTCCGGGAACGCTTGAAAGAACCCATTGTGAGCGGAGAAGCGACTACTGGCTTCGATGGTGGTGAGTGATAGGGGGAAGAGATAACGATGATAGACACCGTGAGGTAGTCATGAGCCCCATATATATGCCTGGCGCAGACACGAGGACACAGCCTCGCGCTTATACGGGGAAAGAAGTCCGGGCAGGATACCCCGCTCTGCGAAGCGATTGCGTTGAAAGCTAAGCAGGCTTATAAACAACGTGCCGTATATCGATAAGAAAATGTTGAGCACTATGAGCATGAAGAGAACCGAGAGCAAGGTCCTCTCTTCAAAGCGAAAGATCCTAGGAAGAGCGTGCCACACAGGCAAGAAGCTTCGCACACCCACGGACACGGTTCCCGTCCACCTCAGGCTGAGTGTTACCATTCACTGACTACAACGACAAGCTCAAAGTGAAAGGTGTACATATCAGACTTATGGCAGTCGGGGTGCTATACAGTCATATCTTACACGCCTTCTGTTCGTACACTGCCTCACAAATGGCCCAAGAAAAGAAACCACAGATCAGTATTCCGCCATCGGGATAGCCTTGCCTGTGCCAACGATGAGACGATGTTCAGGGAAGGAAGAGATGAACAGTTCATACCTACGCTAAAGTGTCGTGCACGTCCACGAGAGCGTCCAACAAGATCGACATCGTGGCTGTCAAAGAAAGAGTATCCAGCTACACGACGTCATGAGCGGAGATTCGAGTCGCAGAGAAATGCTGAAGCAACACTCACAGATAGTCTCGATGAGTTCTGGATCATCGTCCTGCTCGACAACCCCGTTGATAGGCCGACCAGTCTTGGAGTCGCGGAGGATACCAGCATGGTCGACAAACGGCGCAGCCCGCTCATTCGCAGCGCGCATGAGCGACATCAAGATACGCTGTACATCTTGAAGGTATCCCGCCAGAGTGTCAAGGAAGCGACGCGTCTGAAGATGCTTGCTGGACGCGCAGACCGACAGCCCGTTCTCCTTGATGATGTACCCGATGCCGTAGCCGTCCGCGGCAACCGGGCCGAAGCCGAAGAGGCGGAGGGCGGGGTTCCCACAGTTGGACGTTGAGAGGATGCTCGTGTTGAGCTGAACCCAGCCGGGGTCGCGGAAGATCGCGGGGAGGACAAAGTGTGGAGAGGTATCGCTCGAGGTCGTGGAGGTAGGCGACGGCGGAGGATCGTCGGGGGAGGGTTCGAGCGTGCCCTCGCGCGCCTCTCGCTGAAGAAGGCAGTAGAGCGCATATAGGTGGCTGCGACGATGACCAGGTGAGCAGCACGAAGACTCTCGTGCGAACGGAAATACGTACCGGTCTTGGCCAAGCCCCTGGCTGCACTCCTTCGTGAGCTTGACATGGCGCTCGCACGCCTTACGAAGGGCATGGACCTTCTGCTCAGGCGAAGCCTCTGAAAAGAATGTCTTGACGAAGGTAACGCTCTCCGGCTGCACGGTGCGAATGGCTTCTGTCCGTCCATGAAGGAATGATTTCGTCATCGCAGGTTCATACGTGCATTCCGTGCGACCATACAAGCCAAAGTACGCGGCCTGGAAGGCCATCTGTACGAACGCGTCCGGGCTGAAGCCGTGGCTCGTGATGAAGTTTTTGCCGTAGCCTCGGAACTCGAGCGCCTGACAGTCGTTTTGGCAGATCAGGTCGCTCAACCGAGTCTCGGCGAACCGGATACCGCCGCGGAGTTCGGGAAGCAGTTTCCACTCCAGCTTACGCGGAGAAGTGTCGATACGTTCTTTGGGCGATGCGGTCCCAGGTTTACGCTTATACGACTTTGCGTGAGGCGAAAGCGGGGCATGGAACAGGGTCGGTGCGGAAGGGTTGATTGAGCGGGCCAACAGCATTAGTCCTTCTGTGAATATATCGGCGGCAAACCTAGGATCATTCTGAGTTCAATGTTCCGGACAGCAACGGTAACATGCTTGCGTACCGTAAAACGGTATGACCGTCGACTCCCGTATGTTCGAAGTTGATCCCTGCGGCGCCATCGGCGGTAACGATGATTTGCAGCTGGGAGCGCGCGTGAGTACGTGATTGTGAGGCGGTAAGGTTTTGACCGACCTTGTCGTACCAGCGATTCGTGCAAGTTCCAACCTGGACGCCCTCGCTCATCTCGTAGGTCCCGCATAGGTAGTTATTGCACAGCTCCCCAAGACCTTGAGGCGCAGCATCGTCGAGGCAGACAACAAACAAGGCCGAGTCAACGATGCGAAGGCAGGAAGCATTTGTGCGATCCTGCGACAGGGCCTTCCGCAGACCCGCCCATATCTTCCTGTTCTCGGTAGAGAGAACACCGATAGAATTCTGCGCCACCTCGTGCTTTGGCAGTTGATCCGCATCGTTGACGATGGCCTGGAGGTTTTGAAGCACTTCGCGCTCTGTAAGAACAGGAAGGTCGTCCTCGTCGAGCACCTCAAACCAGTCTGTTTGAAGTGTCAGCTGCAGTAAGCCAGTTACAGAATGTGACCTACAGAACTGCCCACGCCGCAGAACAACAATGTGCCGCGCATCGGCGGACTCCATCCTACAGCCGCGCTTCATGACAGATCAGTACCTGTAACCCTTCACAGTAACTAGCGGCGTACTTCTGTGGGAATGCGCGCCGTATTGAAGAGACGCTTGTACTGACTCATGTCCAGAGCCTTGCCGCGAATGGTGTCAGGATCCAGGATGCCTTTGCGCAGATCGTGGATGAAGCCGAGGGAAGAGACTACGAGAGAAGCGGCGCGAGGGAGTTGCGAACCGCGATCTGGAGTAGGATCATCTCTAAAGACCATCTCAATATGCTACATACAGCTGCATCATTCATGTCTTACTCGAGAACGAAGAATGGATTCAAGGCAAGCACGACCGGATCCGAGTGCGACAGATATGATTCGTACCTATCGGTAGGTTAGTAACTGGATACGACATATATACATGACCTGCTTACCAAAAGTCCTCGATGTAGCTGTAATCAAGTCAGTATCCGATCCGCAAAAGCGCACTAAGATCGTGATTGCATACCTATCCTTCGTTTCCGCCCACTTCAATAACTTCTCCTGGATCTTGGGCCCTTCGCCTTGTAAGAACGAGTCAACAGCCGTCTTGGTGCGTGCGTGATCCTTGGAATCCTGCAGGCCCTCCAGAGCCTTGAGATAGCGCCTACAGGTCTCCTCCAACGGTGGAATAGGGAGCTTTGGTAGAGTATCCTGCTGTGCCCATGTCCGCGCCTCAGGTGGATTGCTTTCAAATGTCGTTACAGGTCCTGTAGCCGTCATTGCGCAGATGAAAGTTGGGTTGTCGTCGTCGCGGGGTCAGGGTGAGTGCGGGGCAATATAAGGCAAGCTAGGCCGTGTCAGCGGGCTAGCCAAGCTAAGACATCTAGAGTTTAGTGATGACATGGCCGCCCGTGCGGGGTAAGAGTGATCGGGATAAGATGGACCGCCTGACCCCGCAAGGGCAACAGGCTTGCTGCGAAATGGGTATGGAGAGGTACGGGAGACCGTCCTGCGGCGAGAGAACGCGGTACCCGATTGTGATTCCGCAATGCTGCTTGCGCGATACGTCCTGAGATTCGGCTTAGAGAGGAATAGCATTCAGCCTGCGGCCTTCCGAGCGAGGGCACCCAATTCGTCGTCGTGGTTGCACGGAACGACGAGGAGGCCCGCCGTCCGTTGCCAATGCTGCTACTCGGCGCGAGCTGCTCACGTTCAGGGGCTTCACAGTTGAAGCTGCCGAAGCCACGGGAGAGCTTTGCACCGGCGCGCAACCGCCGCTCATCGGCACGGCAGTCGCCGAGCGCCCATCAGTCAACGTCTGGCGCTTCATCAAGCTCTACCTGTACTCCCACCTTGCACAATACCGTTATACACGAATCACCCGAACATTCGTTGCTCTCTGCTGCGCCAATGTGGCGCTGTGCGCAGACAATAGCTCAATGCTAGGAAGTGGACTAATACTCTGTGGTCGCTAGCCACTAGCCCACAGCTGTACGTTTGTCGTGGACAACGCTTGGATCATCCGGTCAATGCTGTGGACCCAACGCTATTGCTTATGATTTCGTGCTGTGATCTTGACAGATCATTCTGGACGAATTGACTGGACTGTGTACGCGAAGAACGCACTGGTTCCTACAGACTTGTCGCTTTTCCAGACTTAGACTCCTGCCTATGCCCTCAGCGTATGTGACCCGCCCCGCCCTACATATGGTTGACGTGAAAATGTCACCTGGGCAATGCAAGGGAGCGCATTCCTTTGTTCAAGTTGTAACCACTGCTCTGACCCGTTCCCTTTGACCCATTGTCCTGTGGGGCCATGCCCGACGATCTTGACCACGGCAACCCGCGTACTTAAGAGCTCCCTTGTGTTCTGTTCTTTCGAATAGCACAAAGCCGTTTGCCCTCCCACACCTATAACCCCTTCACACTGCATCTCGTCGTCTCAATGCGCTCTTTCAGCCGCCAGTTGCGCGATGCCGCCCACCGCTCATTCACAGCACTTGTTCCGCGATGGAGTTGGGATATGTATGCCATGGATACGGCATCTACCAGCACGCATACCTTCTTCACCAACGAGAAACCGACGCACCTGGTGGAGGTTGATCTCAATTTTCGGGCACATAAACACTCGTCGCATTCGAGCTCTGCCGCATCGAGCTCATCGAGTTTGGCGGTGGATGACGTGCATGCGGTCAGATTTGCGCACATGCCGATTGGAAGGTCTACTTCTGGCACCGATTCTGTGAGTATTCTCCACCTGGGAGTTGGCGTCGCCGCTGAATTTCTTCAGGTACCGGTATGCCGCCGTATCCTGGACCCACCACCGAGCCTGGAGAACTTGATGGACGACACAGATACAAGGCAGGCTATTGATCCAACCACCGGTTTCCACCCACTCGCACCGCCACCCTGTCACTATCGTAGACGAAAGCATAGTGGCCGGGTCGTTGACTTGGACGATGATGCGTCGGTCGTAGACGCGCTACAGAGCCACCCAGGGTACGTCCAGTCTTCCGCGACATCCTGTCAGTGCATGCTCACAACATACTCCAGCTGCTTAGGCGACTTGGAGCCGATGCGCTTCCCCTTCTAATCCCAATCGCTCGTTACGCCTCTACATTTGTATAAATGTACAAAAAGCTCTGCTCGGGCACGCGCTAAACATGAGCGTTCGTTCACTGATGGACACTATATTGTATCATCGTTGTATCAGTACTCAATCCTTTGTCGTAGTAGCAAAGATAATCAGTTCCCAATGACCCTAACATATTGTCTTCGAAAGTACGAGGAAGGCAAACCAGCTGGGCACAAGTTAAGCTGAGATGCTTCATAGCACAGCCGCGCCGTCTACGGGAAGAAACTGCCTTCCACCTGGCACACAGTCCCTGCAGCAGGCAGAGTGCCATTGACGAGGTATTCGGCAAAAGCGCTCAGAGTGCAGTTAGAATTCGCGGACACCGACGCGTGCTGTAGAGATGTGTCAGCATATGGAGACACCTTGCATAGGAGCTACTCACGCCGGTCGTATTCTGCATAAGGAGCGCAGAACTAGTGAAGAGTCCGGACATCTTCTCAGCGCCAGCGTGCGGCGTGACGGGGTCTGCAGGTAGACACAGTGGGCATCACAGCGAAACATTGAGCAGATTATCAAATTACCGATGGTGTTACTGATGAAGAGAATCGGGAAACTAGTGTTGCTAGCCCCGATGGACTTCGGAGAGAGCTTATCCTCGTTAGGTATGGGCCACGCCCTGAACTCGATGTCAGAAGTGTCGTAGCATGAAAGTGAAAGCGAGATATCAACGCGACGTACGAGCAGCGCATGGCAAGGCCGACCCAAACTTCCGAGAGCTTCGATATGTTGGCAGCGGACTCGTAGTACTGCTCCCACTCCGTGTTTGTCATGTCCATACTCACTGCGTCGTTGCAGCCAATGGCTGTCAGAGCGTCAACCTCGTTTTCAGGGTTGGTAGCATTGGCGCATTCGCAGGTGAACGAGGTCTGCGTATTCGCCAGTTCAAACAGCACAGAGCCGTTGCCCTTCTGCGCAAGTGCAAGCGCTTCGGCATACACGGGGAAAAGGCTGAAGGGGCTGTACAATGCCTCGCGTGCAAACCCACGCGCAGTGGTGTAGTCGAGAATACCATAGCTTGTATCGTCATTGAAGACCGGCAACGGCGAAATCTTGAGTTGCTCGTGTAACGTGTCGAAGTTGTCGGAGATCTGAGAGGGCGAGCTGTCATAGAAGGCGCATCGATCTGGCCCAGCCTCGAAGCACGTTTGGAAGAACGTATTGAGGGCTGCGTCCGTGTCAAGCATGTCTGCAGTGAAGTTGCCTGTTGGGTTTTAGTCTGACGATGGCGAGTCTTGACTGAGAGCAGCTCGCACCAGCGTAATACTCCACAGTATCAACTACTCCGTCAAGAACCATGCGTTCAATCTTGTCAGGGTACATAGAAGCATATACGGCTCCGAGAGCTGTCCCATATCTAGATAAAGAGCAGGCACCTCAGTGCCTATCAGCGCTCGCTGATACAACACAGAACTCACGAAATCCCATAGTAGGTTATCTTTTCTTGGCCAAACGCCTGTACAATCTGGAACATATCCATGGCCGTATTCACTGTGTTGATGTGGCGAAGATACGATGCAGCGTTCTGCCCGAAGATGGCGTTCGTTACTTTGCCCTTCGCAAGCGTCAAACCGATGTTACCCGGAATGCTAAGCGCAGGGAGTGCTGAAATAGGCGAGGTTTCTCCCCACAGCACGCCGGACAGCTCATCAGGGAAGCGCTGCGCCTGGGGAATTGAGCGCCCGACGCCTGCGTACCAGTCAGGTCCTATGTCAGTACGAATGGGGTAGAATGAGCGCACCGCGAGGATCGAAAGTGACGAAGTCATAGGCGCCGACGATGGCATCAATTCGGGGCTGCACACCGCCCGAGTCCTGTGTCAATGTATCTACGCCGCTGAAGGTGCTATCAATACGCTTAAGCATGAGATATACGTTGGCAAAGCGTACCTTCCACCTGGTCCACCTGGGTTGAACAGGAGCGGACCACGGTATTCCGTGGAGTTCGTCGGAAGGGTTGAAGGGATGCGTATCATCGCGATGGCGGCCTTATCCCCATCTGGCTGGCTATAATCAAGAGGCACCTTTATACATGTATGAGAACGGCATTCGGGCTAGACAGTAGGTGGGCTGAGACCTCGAACCGACAGCATTCTAGTGGTGGTGTATAGCAAGGAACCCAATTGAGCACAGGCGCGGGAGTGAGCTTGAGAAATGCATGTCAACCTTGAGAGATGAGATGAGATGAGATGAGATGAGATGAGATGAGATGAGATGAGATGAGATGAGATGAGATGAGATGAGATGAGATGAGATGAGGCACGTACATTAGACCAGTCGAAGTCCGTGTTGCAGGATTGCGCGTACCCGTGGGCAGCGAGACAAGTAAAGGCGTACGCGAGCGTGCCGAGCAGATGCATCAGCACAATGAAGGAATACGGGGAAAGATCGTACAGAAGCAAGCAGAATAACAATTGCTGCTATATAGTTAGGAGGCTGGCCGCCATCATGTATATGGCCACGGACAGTTTGCAGTAGGCGCCGTGCGTATGGGAGCACACTCAAACTTCTCTCAACATTGCTCGGTTTACCGAGACCAGCGTAATGCAGATACGGTAGTTTGTGTTGTATCTGACGTGATATAAGCGGTATTCCGCCAGGATGTGAATGTCAGAAGCATGACTGAAGATTAGGAAAGGCGATGAGAAGTCCAAACATGGTGTATGAGTTCGACCTTGGCACTGCAGAACTGCAGAGAATCATAAAGGAAGTCAAGGCTATGCTTGAAAAGACACATGAGACCGCTTGCACATGGACAGTTGGTAGTCCAGCCAGCCTCTCGAACTGTTCAGTCAAGGCCACCTCTTCGACCAAGCTCTACATTTGGACGTAGACGGGTGTCGTCTGGGAGATGTAAGTGAAGGCGCTCTTTCATCTCAGTGAAGCAAAGCATGCACATCTGAAGTACCAACGACAACTGTTAGACAGTGGCGTGCCACAGCGGGGAAGCTGGTTCACGAACCTCGCTAAGTGCTATGTCGCGCGAGCGCTTCGCCGGCCTTCGCTCTAATTGCGCCCATCAGACCGCCCTGCGTATCTGCCACGTAACCCACTTCTTACTATACAGCCGTGGTTTGATGACTTTCCTGAACCGACGGGTCTAATAATAAGAAACGTCTATGAGCGGTAAGCGGAGGTGATGGTCAGAAGCAAGTTCGCAAGCACGGCATTTCCCGCGCCGCGTAACCCGCGCTGCGCAGCTTACCTGCGCTCTTCCTACGACCACCACCACGACTGTTACGATGGCTGACTCTTGCTTATTCACTCTCGCATCTTGACTGTGATGACTTGATCTTGAAAGGGTTCAGACTCCGATGTCGTCTGTGACTAAGAATAACAAGGTGTGATGCCATATTGTCCGAAGAAGTCCGATGGATCAAAGACGAAGAATGAACAATATTCAGGTAGAGCCGTGCCACTTACGGAAATACGCTGCCTTCCACCTGGCAGACAGTCCCCGCAGCAGGCAGAGTACCGTTGACGAGGTATTCAGCCCACGCGCCGACAGTGCAGCTAGAAATAGCGGACGTGGACGTGTGCTGTGGAACGATGTCAGCACATAAGTAGATGCATCATCCATAGTCATTGGGACTACGTACTCCGGTCGTATTCTGCATAAGGAGCGCAGAACCAGGGAAGAGTCCAGACATCTTCTCAGCATTAGCGTGCGGTGTGACGGGGTCTACAGAATGGTTGTGATAAGCGATATCGTAAGGAGTGAGCATCCAGACGCTAACGCACCGAGGGTGTTGCTGATGAAGAGGATTGGGAAGCTAGTGTTACTGACGCCGATGGACTTCGGGGAGAGCTTCTCCTCGTTCGGTATCGGCCACCCCCTAAGCGCAATATCAGAATGGTTTACAGAGTTCAAGCCATAATGACGTCGAAAAGACGTACGAGCAGCGCATGGAAAGACCGACATAGACGTCCGAAAGCTTCGATACGTGAGCAGCGGCCGCATAATACTGCTCCCAGTCCGCGATCGTCATGTCCGGCATCACTGCATCGTTGCAGGTGATCGCTATGAGAGCATCGACGCTGTTATCAGGGTTGGTAGCATTGGCACAATTGCAGGTGAATGAGTTCGGTGTACCCGCGAGAGCGTACAGCGCAGAGCCGTTTCCCTTTTGCGCAAGTGCAAGCGCCTCGGCGTACGCGGGGAAACTACTGAAGGGGGTGTACAGCATCACGCGTGCAAAGTGACGAGCGGTCGTATAGTCCAGAATGCCGTAGCTTGTCTCGTTGTTGAAGACCGGTAAGGGCGAGGTCTTGAGTTGTTCGTGGAATGCGTCGAAGTTGTCGGAGATTCGGGTGGGCGAGCTGTCATAGACGGCGCAGCGGTCTGGTCCAGCCTCGTAACATGTCTGGAAGAAGGTATCGAGGGCTGCATCTGTGTCAAGCATGCTCGCCGTGTAGTTGCCTGTGAGCTATCAGTCTGATGGTAACATTTGGAACTACGACGAGCTCGCACCGGCGTAATATGCCTCGGCATCGAACACTCCGTCAAGAATCATGCGTTCAATCTTGTCAGGGTACATGGTCGCGAAGGTAGTTCCAAGCGCAGTTCCGTATCTAGATGCAGAGAAAGGAGAAAGCATCTCAGTGTCTGTCATCATCCAGCAATCCCAGCCTGAACTCACGAGGTTCCGTAGTAGGTGATCTTCTCCTGCCCGTAGGCCTGCACGATCTGGAGCATATCCGTGGCGGTGTTCGGTGTATTGATGTTGCGCAGATACGACGCAGCGTTCTGTCCAAAGATTGCATTGGTTACTATGCTCTTCGCAATCGTTAGACCGATGTTTCCTGGGATGCTGAGCGCAGGGAGTAGTGTCGCCAACGAGATCTCTCCCCAGAGTGCGCTGGACAACTCGTCAGGGAAGCGCTGCACCTGAGGAGTCGACCGCCCGACACCTTTGTACTGGTCAGAATCTGTATGAATGATGATGATGAGAAGGGAATGAGCGCACCGCGAGGATCGAAGGTGACGAAGTCATAGGCGCCGGCGACTGCATCACTCAGAGATTGCACCTCGCCCGTGTCCTGTGTCCAGAAATCGATACCACTGTGAGAGCCGTCAGCTCGTACTCGCATAGTTTACGAGCTGGCAACGCGTGCCTTCCACCCGGTCCCCCTGGGTTGAACAAAAGAGGACCGCGGTATTCGGTAGAGTTCGTCGGAAGGGTTGACGGGATGCGTATCATCGCGATGGCGGCCTTGGCTCCGTCTGGGTTGCTGTAATCAAGAGGCACCTGTATGTACGTGTATGAATAGCGGTTGATCTGAACATTGTAAGGATGCAGACCTCGAAGCGACAACATTCCAGCGGTGCCGTGTAGCAAGGGGTCCAATTCAGCGTAGGCGCAGGAGTAAGCTATTGGTCACTCGTGTCAGTCTCAAATTATGAAGACGACGAGATGATTGAGAAACGTACACTAGACCAGTCAAAATCGGTGTTGCAGGATTGCGCATACCCATGGATAGCGAGAAGAATAAAGGCGTAAACGAATGTACGGAGTAAATGCATTCGTAAGATGAAAACTGGAAGACGGTAAGAACTGCACAGCAACAAGCCGCAAAGCACTCGATACTATATAGACATAACTCCGTCTGTGAATGACGCGTGTAGTCATGGAGGGCGGCGTACAACGTGCGGGTATGGCACGGTTACGTCCTGCCGCCATGAGAGACCATATCCACATATGCGATGCAGATGTCCTCTGAGGGCATAGCCCGATCTCAACACTGCCTTCAACCTTGCTTCGGTCACCGAGCCCAATGCAATGTAAATGCGCTGGTTTGGTATTGCATCACCCGGATGTGACTACCAAAAGTTTGACCGAAGACCAGAAAGAGCAGCGATAATTCCCACCATAGCAGACATGATCGACTGCGGCCCTACAGGATTTCTGATCGTCATTGGCAAAGTTGAGGCTATGCTCGACAAGACACATGATAGAGCATGCGCATGAACAGTAGGAGGCTCTCGGGCCACTCGATGGAGGCTGACGAATGCCGTGCCCACCGCGACTTCGCTTCGACCAAGCGCTAGATCTGCACCAAATGGGTGCCCTCCGGTAAGGAGAAATGAATGCGTTCTTTGAATCCCAATCTGCATTCATACTCAAGGCATCAAGCAACAAACGTTAGACAATATTCTGCCTAGTTCACTACCTGAGAGATGCTATGTCCACGCACTTCACCAGTAGACTTCACTCCAGTTGCGCCCATCAGACCGCCCCACGTATCCACCACGCTATGCCTTGCAATCAGCCCCGTTACAGGATTAGTTTTAGCACGGAGGAGTCAACGCCTTTAACCGCAATGACGCAACGCAACAATGCCCTCTTGATCTTCCGATGCTACTCGAGCCTTCGAGCTTCAAGTTCAGATATAGCGAGATATTCCTTTCGCGATAAGATCATGTATACACAAATGTGTGTATGCGTTCCAGTCATAGCAGGAAGTTCGCGCGTGAGCGGTGATCTGTGGTGACGGCACGAAGCAAGTTCACGAACGTGGCAATTTCAACCGTGTGCCCTCGGCATAAGTACCGACCGATCAAAGCGGCGATCTCAGCCTCAGCCTGCGCATCCCACTCAGAGTCTGGATCATGATGACGGCAGTCTTTCTATGTAGGCTAAAGAAACTCACACTCCTATGATATATGCTACTGTATGACCAGATAGCTAGTAGAAAGCGAAAATATCGAACAATGACCGGGAACAGCCGCACCCTTTACGGAATGATGCTGCCTTCCACCTGGCACACAGTACCTGCAACAGGCAGAGTACCATTGGCGAGATATGCAGCCATGGCACCCAGAGTACAGTTAGAGCTAGCGGATGCGGACGTGTGCTGTAGAGCGGTGTCAGCATGTGGATGCGCCATTCACGGTCATAAGAGCTACGTACGCCGGTCGTGTTTTGTATCAAGAGAGCAGAACCGGGAAAGAGTCCGGACATCTTCTCGGCGCCAGCGTGCGGCGTGACGGGGTCTACAGGATAGCTACGCTAAGCGGCATAGTAAGAGACGAGCATCCAGAATAACGCACCGATGGTGTTGCTGATGAAGAGGATCGGGAAGCTAGTGTTGCTGGCGCCGATGGATTTCGGAGAGAGTTTCTCCTCGTTCGGTACCGGCCACGCCCTAACTCGACGTCAGAAGAGTGTTCACGGCGTTTGAACCAGAATGAGACATTCAGTGGACGTACGAGCAACGCATGGCAAGGCCGACCCAAACCTCAGAGAGCTTCGATACGTTGGCAGCCGTCTCGTAGTACTGCTCCCATTCCGCATTGGTCATGTCCGGAATCACTGCGTCGTTGCAGCCAATCGCTAGCAGAGCGTCAACCCCGTTTTCAGGGTTGGTAGTGTTTACACAGTCGCAGGTGAACGAGTTCGATATACCCGTGAGAGCGTACAACGCGGAGCCATTGCCCTTTTGCGCAAGCGCGAGTGCCTCGGCGTACGCGGGAAAACTGCTGAAGGGACTGTACAACATCTCGCGAGCAAATTGGCGCGCAGTCGTATAATCGAGGATACCGTAGCTCTTGTCGTCGTTGAAGACGGCTAATGGCGAGGTTTTGAGTTGCTCGTGGAACGCGTCGAAGTTGTCGGAGATTCGAGAGGGCGAGCTGTCATAGAAGGCACAACGGTCTGGCCCAGCCTCGTAGCACGTTTGAAAGAACGTATCGAGAGCCGCGTCCGTATCAAGCATGTTCGCCGTATAGTTGCCTGAGTGCATTTAGTTTGATGGCGATGTTTGGGACTGCGACGAGCTCGCACCGGCGTAATAGGCTTCAGCATCGACTACCCCATCGAGTACCATGCGTTCAATCTTGTCGGGGTAGGTTGAGGCAAAGGTTGCTCCCAAGGCTGTGCCATAACTGAACACAGAGAAGGTATATCAGTCTTTATCGTCATGCCACAATACGAAACATAACATACGAGGTCCCGTAGTACGTTATCTTTTCCTGCCCGTAGGCCTGCACGATTTGGAGCATGTCTGCGGCTGTATTCGGCGTATTGATGTGACGCAGATACGACGCAGCATTCTGTCCAAAGATGGCGTTTGTTACTTCGCCTTTCGCAAGCGTGAGGCCGATGTTCCCCGGGATACTAAGCGCAGGTAGGACCGGAGTCAGCGAGGTCTCTCCCCAGAGCGCGCTAGACAGCTCATCGGGAAAGCGCTGCGCTTGAGGCGTCGAGCGTCCGACGCCTTCATGCTCGTCAGTACCAAATGTCAGGGTGGAGAGATGAAGACGAACACACCACGAGGATCGAAGGTGACAAAGTCATAGGCGCCGGCGATTGCATCAATGCGAGACTGGACCCCACCGGAGTCTTGGGTCAACGTATCAACACCACTATTAGGTCGTCGGCTCAGATCGGTACAAAACGTAGTCTGGCAGCGCGTACCTTCCACCTGGTCCACCTGGGTTGAATAGGATCGGACCGCGGTATCCCGTGGAGTTCGTTGGAAGAGTGGATGGGATGCGGATCATTGCGATGGCGGCCTTCTCGCCATCTGGGTTGGTGTAATCAAGAGGTACCTGTATGCACGTATGAGAATTACACACAGTTTGGATGCTGTATGGATGCGGACCTCGAACCGACAGCATTCCAGCGGTGCCGTGTAGCAAGAAACCCAATTGAGCGTGGGCGCGGGAGTAAGCTATTGCAATTGGTCGATCGTGTCAACCTCCAACTGGGACTGGGAGAACGATGAGACAGGTGAAGAACGTACGCTCGACCAGTCAAAGTCCGTGTTGCAGGATTGTGCGTATCCGCGGACAGCGAGAAGACTGAAGACGTAAATGAGCGTGCTGAATACAGGCATTGATGAGAGAACACGGAAAGATATCAGGCCGCGGCAAGCAGGACATTCATTCTCTTATATTGAGACGCAAGCGGCGGCATCGCACCGATGGCAACCGGCACTCAATCTCACTTGGCCGACGCCATTGATGGAAGATTGTTGGTGAGTTCGGTCATGTACAGAGGTTTCGCCGCTGTCTCGATACTGTAAGTATGTGGTTAGATCCTTGTCGCCGCAGGTCGACCCTGCGCTCATGGGATGGCCAAAGGCTAGAGCTATCCATCAGGGAGCATAACAACCCGCACGTCTGCGGCGAGCATAGCTTGACCAATAAGGGTATGCAATGTGTATTCCTGTAACGATCATAAGTTTGGCACCGCATTTCCCGGGTTACCGAGCCACCGTCTTCTCGGGTTCGTAGTGCATATAACGTGATGGCAGCGGTATACCGAGCTGACTGTTGACTCTGTGGGAACTGCTGGCACCTATAAGTTATATATAGGACAGAGGCGGTGATGGTTTGCAACACAATTCGCGGACAATCCAGCCCATTTCATGGGCGGTGGCTCAATGATTATTGATAGCAAAGCTCAAAAGCTGGTTGAAGGTTTATTCGACAAGACGACGACTGACACCGCATGCATGGTCAAGATGAGGTCAGCCCGGCCAGTCGCTCAAACCAGTCAACCAAGGTTATCACCCGGCGAACGGCGGCTTCACTCTGTCCGAGCTCCAGATCTGGACGAAGGCGAGCGTCATCTGGGAATGACAAGCGAGGCATTGTCCTGTAACAGATCTCAGCTCTCGACTTGAGATTAGGCGACGCCGTTAGAGCCAAGGCGCTCTTGGGTTCCCAGACAGCATGCACATCTGGGGCGGCAGGGATCAGACAAGAGAGTTCACGACGATTGAACCCAGTGCACTGACTTTCCAAAGACACTATATCTCCACGCTTCACACCAGTCGCGCTCGTCAGACCGCCCCATGTATCGGCAACCTCGCGCCATGCAGTCAATCGGCATACGATCCCATCGTCATCGCCCAAGGTCAAGTTCAGTACGGAGACTTCCTTGCCCGCATCCGGGCCCTTCTTGACTTTGATACTTGTCGGGCCTTCCACTTCGAAGACAGCAAGTAGTACATTGATCTTGCGCGGCACTGTCACTCCGCGCAGAGATGAAAGAGGCGACACGGTGTTCAAGTTGAGGCGGAAGTCGGGGATGCGTAGCAAAGATGAAGCGTCGGAGGTGAAGGAAGTACCCTGCGAGTCGAACTGCGTCTCGCCGCGGGTCTGCCTGCGCGACGGAGAAGCACGGAGAAATGTATCGGTCTCCAGCCTTGACGGTTGAGTGGGTGCCCATGTGAACATAGTGGTTTGACCTTGAACCTATCAGTATAATGACGGAGGCCGAGTATGACTGACAGTTATTCACCTCCTCGGCGTCCACCATCCTCTGCGTCGTCAGTATCAGACATATCCTCGACGGAAACTTGTTCGCGAAAGATAACATTCTCATACAGAGCCGATATTCGTCGGCTTGCCGCTGCCAGAGTTGCAGGTGGATAAAGTAGGGTCGTTCCGCGTGTTGTTGGTTTTGGGTGCACAGTCCAATAGTATCTCACGCCCGCCGGCTCCTCTAGCGTAGGCAGCGCCTGTAGAAACACCAGCTTACGGGCCATGGATAGGATTGAATAGCGGGCAGTGTGCCATTCGCGTCATTCGGACGGGTGGCGGCGATAGCAAGGACCAAGTTCGTGAGCGCGCTGCGCGCTGCCGATCACGCGTCACGCGCGACGCGCTTTGAACGTTGAACGCGTCTTGACCAACGACTGCCATACTCGCAACAATTAGCTTTCGTCTCGCTCGTGTCCCAGCTCGCAATGCTGAGCATGAGAGCCTGTTGATTTCAAGAGAGGCTCATACCCACTTCTCTGGTCATCGGTTATTGGAATCTGGCCCCGACTGGCGAGATGCCGCCATTTGAGGGCCCTGCCTTCGTTGCGCCAACCTGAAGCTCATGCGCCAGCTATGTATACAGCTTATGCTTGGTTGTCTCTATCCTGCCATCGCGTCTGGGCATACAGACCGCGCCTTCAAATCTGCACCTTCGAATCAGCAGTTTCTGCGGCGCTTCGTCGTGTCAGCCCCTTTCAGTGCTCGCTCTTTCTGAACGTATCTGTGCAGAGCATCCGACGTCCCAGGTATATAGAATCTGTGACATGAGCCGCAGGCTACTCGTGCCAACAAGATACATTCATCGGACTCGCAGAGTTCGGTCATTGGGTTTGCTCACTGGCACCGCTTGCCCTATCAACATGTACAGCCTTTATAACTGCATACACGAGTAGTGTCGGTTGAATCGTTCATCCATCAGAGGTGTACCATCGCACTCATGAGATGATGTTCCACTGGCTACCTGTGCCATTGGCTGTGACTTTGGAACCCACCATGTCCTATCTGTATGTACAGGCAGCACCTGGAAGCACACATGTGAAGATGGTACGAGGGCAATACTCCCGCGTGGGTGCCGGCTGATGAAATGGGAGCACTGCTCTTACAGGAACGAGCAATCAACCTACAGCCTAGCTGTATCGCAACACCTTCCCCCACAGTCTCCGCGCGTTCACGGATTCGTAATACTAGAGGGAGGGTGCTGTTCGGTCGATGCACGGTGTCGTAGTATTCTCCTCGGTGCTTACCTTGCTACCTGATCTATTGATAGACCGATGAGTTGGCATGACAGTTGCAGCGGATGTATAGTACTGTGCCAAGTTCTACTTATACTTACCACTTAATGCCATGATCTCTAACACTGAGCGAGCCACACAAATGGGACCAGAATGGCAATGACTCGCGATGAATACGGGGGTTCTATGTTGGCGGAGATGCGAATCCTGCTCGTGGGCGCATGACAGGAACCTAGGACACTAGAGAGATTCCGCAACCGCGTTTTTGTGCGGTCAATAATTGGGTCAATGAGTCAATAAAGAAGAAAGTAGTGCTCGTTGGAGCGACTGCTCGACAAGTTGCTCGGATGCTGTAAGCTGTTTAAGTGGCACTGTGCGAGCGGCCGTCGCGAGCTCATCACTGAAGATGTGGAGCGCTCGGAGCCCTTCTTTCGTTGCTCGATATGAGCTGAAAGCGGGTTGCGGAATTCTCTCTACTGCCGCTCGTGAAACTCATAAGCGCGAAAGCCGCCGTGTGAAAATCCGAGGTTGGCGCGTGAACGTCGCATTCCGCGTCTTCTCTTCCCGCCAACAACTCAGGAAGCGCACCGCTCCGAATCGAGGTCGGCTGGCTATGCGGCATTCACCTACCTACGTTGTCAGATCAAGAAGAGGCACTGTTGTACTTGTACATGTGCTCGATCATGAAGTTCCGCCCTTCTCGCGCAGGCAGTACGTGTGAACGATAAGACGTTGCAGGGGATCGCTGCTTTCTCTAACCTATCACAGACCACCGTGTCCTCGTCGATACCCCCCTCGTGCTCACTTGATCTCATTCGCGCCTCGTTGGACTTGCAATGGCCTCGTCGTCTGCGGCCGAAGGATCTCATTCAGCCTCGCATGCTCAAACCGCGACGCCCGCTGGCGCTACTATAGCATCACCAATCACGCAGATCACCACATCCCGGGATGCCTTTGGTCAGCTCTGGGCCGAGGCTTTGAATAAGCTACGGCAGATATCTAGTCTGGATAAGGCTCAATGGGAGGCATATATCGAGCTCATGAACGGCTGTAAAAACGCTGGCCAGGTTTGCGGTGTCCTCGACGAGACTATGCAGGCCTTCGACCGTTTTCATGCCTCTAATCCAACCTGGTTAAAGCTACGAGACAAGTATCTAAAGCCGGCTGCTGAGGTCCTATTGATCTTCAATGACGCGATTGCGGAGACAGCCTCTTACTTTGTAAGTCTGTCTTCATTTCAAGACACCCTTCCAGATACTTAAGCTCGTAGCCCGCTGTTCCAGGCGGGAAGGCCATTTTCGTCGCATTCCGCGTTCTCCTCGAGGTTTGTTGAGTACCACCTTTTGCATGGCTTATCTCATGAATCCTAGGCTACGAAAGGGGTAGATAAATATCTTGATGCGCTGACCGGTCTGTTCGAGGAGCTCAACGCATTTCTCGAGAGTTTGCGCGGCCGGCTAGCATCACCTTCGGGTCTCGGACCGGCGTCAAAAACGGTCGCCGTTTCGATACTTGCTCAGCTGGTCAACGTTTGCTTCCGTGCCAGCAGCATTCTATCTAAGCGATCGTTCAGAGGACGCTTCGGTGCGTTCATTCATGCTATGGAGTGTTTAGGAGATCGCTCATTCCATCATTAGTGCTGTGGGGGAAAGCATTGGTCAAAGATAATGAGATGCAGACGGCCCTGCAACGTCTTCGTGACCTCACCCAGTTGGAAGTGAGGGCCATCGCCGGTGAAACACAAGCCCTTGTATCCGAAATCACGGAGATGATGGGATCGTTATCATCTGAGCTTGAGACGTTAGGGCAAAGTGCCGATTTCCCCTTCTCGTAGCGTAAGGTCAAGCTGATGTCGTCTCAATACAGCCAGTACCCCTCGTAATGCTCTGGGACGTGCGCTTGGGAGGGTTATCAAGGGTCAAAGTGAGTGTTCTATGATTCTCGAAGAGATGTATTTTCAATGTGTGATAGAGGATATGATCGGATCACTTCATTCGGAGGTGTGTTTGAGAGCGCATTTCGCACTCCTGACCTCGGCCTCACCGCTACCTCTAGAAACAACAGCGAGAAAAGAGCGAAGCCATGAGTACATATCTCGTTGTTGGACGCAAATCACGTTACTAATATCATTGAAGGAGCACTTGAGAAACTCAAACCCGTTGTAGGTGCCGGTATTGAGAACCAGCACTCGGAAGGGTGCATGAAGGACACTCGGATCCAGATTTTGAAGACCCTTCGAATATGGAGCCATGATCCTACGGCGCCGCGCCTGTATTGGTTGAACGGGATGGCTGGAACTGGGAAGTCTGCTATCGCGCGCACTTTCTGCCATTACCTGCGGGAAGATGGCCTTCTCGGCGGCAGTTTCTTCTGCTCCCGCGTTGATTCCAAGGAGAGAGACAATTTCCGGCGCATCATCCCTACTCTAGCCGTTGATCTTGCTCGGTATCATCCGGCTTTTTGCAAGGCATTGATACCTGAGATCGAGGGGTACCCCTCAGAGATTCAGTGGAACTTACAACTTCAAATTGAACGTCTGTTCCGAGCACCCCTTGCACGTGTCACGGCTGAATATCAGACCTTTCCTACGCTTGTCTTAGTCGTAGATGCTCTTGATGAGTGCTCTGACGGTGGCGCTACGGGCGATCTGCTTCTGAGCCTGGTTACATTATCAAAGGAACTACCAATCAAGTTTTTCTTCACCTCCCGACCTGAGCCTCATATCCGTGCCCAACTCGAGAGTCTCGATCCTACCCTCTATGCCGTTCCAGGGTCCTCCGTGCCCAGACTAGGCTGTATACTGCGTCTTCATGATATCGATCAATACACTGTCAGCGCTGATATATCTCTGTATCTGACGCGTAGGCTCCGTGAGCCAAAATTTCCATTTTCCACCAAACGGCCACTCGAATCCGACATCGCCACCTTGGTGAACCTGTCCGGAAAGCTTTTCATCTTCGCCTCTACTGCGGCTGAGTATGTTCGTGGGAGGAACTCCGATGAGCGTCTCGCCAAACTTACTAAGTCTCTCACTTCGGTAGGCCGACCTCTGACAGACCCATTGGATGCTATGTACCGCCTGATCCTATCAGAGGCCGTTGATCCAAATACGAACGAAGTTGAAGAGATCACCTTGACTTGCCGTATACTCGCAATCCTGGTGGCTATTTGCAAGCCATTGACAGTCGCATCTATGAGTGTATTACTGTCTATGTCTGCAGATCGCATCAGAATTTCTTTGGACCATTTACATGCCGTGATTTATGTTCCTATTGGAGATAACGAGGGTCACTTGTCCGTCTTTCATACCTCGTTCAGTGATTTCCTGAAGACCGCCAGCCGCGCACCAGAATATATGCATGATTACATTTCACGTGGGCATTTCGACCTGGCTGCTCACTGCCTGGCAGTCCTGCGCTCTGAACGGCTTTGCTTCAATGTCGCTCAGGTGGCTACCTCTTACCGTGCCAGTACTGAACAACCTCTCGCGCACATTGATGTCAGTTTACGTTATGCGTGTTTGTATTGGTCGCATCATGTCCTGTTGTCTGGCAGTCAGGATATTTTGGTGGAGTTGGATCAGATACTTGTAGGGCCCAAATTTCTGTTCTGGCTCGAGGTATTGAGTGCAGTGAAGTTATCTAAGCTATCCTCGGAATTTCTAATATCGGTAGCCAATGTAGAATCTGCGCCTCCACGACTGATTGAATTTCTCGATGCTGCAATCATATTCACGCATCGATTCAGCTCAGTCATAGAGCGCAGTATCCCACATATCTATCTCTCGGCCCTGGCCCTATGCGATCGGGTCTCAGCTGTGTACCGGTACTGTTCGCCCGTTTTCTCTGACCTCATCTCACCCAGTGCATCACCATCCAACCAATCAGAGGTGGCAAGCAGTCAACCACGTTCTCTAGTATACTCACCAGATGGCTTGCACATAGCAGCCGGATTTTTGAGTGGTGATATCTGTATCTGGGATGCTCATTCGGGTATACAAACTGTGCCCCCTCTAAGTGGGCATTCTGAACGGGTACAATCCATCGCATATTCTAGCAGTGGTTCATATATCGTGTCAGGTTCGTTTGACCAGACTATACGCCTTTGGGACACTCAGTCAGGACAACCAACATCTCAGCCACTGCTCATCGGACATACAGATCGCGTGCATAGTGTAGCATTTACCCCCGATGATTCGCATATTGTTTCAGCTTCTGATGACGGAACCATCCTGATCTGGGATGCACACACTGGCGAGGTTTTGAAGCAGCTAAGAGGTCACCCAGGTCGTGTTTGGTCCATTGCGTTGTCACCCAACGGGAAGCTCATTGCATCCGGTTCAGATGACGGATCGATGTGTATCTGGAAGTTTCGAACTGGTCGCGTAGTGAGTAAGTCATCACAGAGCATTGCTGGGAGCATCAGCGCCGTTGCCTTTTCATCTGATGGCAAACATACAATATCTGGTTCCCAGAGTGGCCGTGTCTGTGTACAGAAAGTCTCGTCCGGCACACCCATCAGAACTTTCACGGATCATAGCCAGTGGGTTCGGTCTGTTATCTGCTCCTCCGATGGTACACGTATTGTTTCTGGATCAATGGACGGCACAGTTCGTATCGAGAATGTCGAACCGAATCAACTCGCTATACCACCCATAGAAACTCAGGCGTCGATCGTATGCATCGCTCTTTCATCCAATGGAACGGAACTCGTGTCGGCCCACCTTGACGGCAATATCCGTATCTGGAGTATCACAGCACAACGCGACAACACGGCAGGTAAGGCATTTGTTTCGTACCGCTGAGAGGATGTAATGCCAGCTAACATGCAATCTTGTTGAAAGCTTGTTCTTCTAGTGAATGGCTTTGTGGGCCAAGAGGAGACCAGCTTCTATGGTTGGGGAATGGCCACAAAGCTCCCGAGAGGAGAGGAGATCAGCGCTGTGTCTGGGTACTTGACGACCCAGCAGTGGCTATTGGTAAGTTACACGGTACAAACTGGGTTAAGTGCTATGATCCATGAATATAACACTTCCAAATGTATCCCTCCCCATACTTCTGTGCGTTAGCTCCGCAGCGATGGCACGCCGTCGCCCTGTACTCTTGACACCAGCACACTATGCCTCCACTACCAGAGAAAACGCCGCGCGCCCGAAGAATTTCCACAAGCAACTTTGACGCGTCGGCATGGGATTCCGGTAGTTCTGCGCACTCTTAGGTACACTCACGAGCAATCTGGCGAAGCAAGGCGAGAGCATTCGAGCACAGCACACAATGGGTGCAGGCATGCCTTTGAAAAAATACCTGACGCGCAAAATTCCGCCTCCGGTGACGCGTTGACGCTCTCTTGACAAAATGGAGGCTCTTGACAGAAGGGAGGGGATCGTTGGAGCGGGACCCGATTTCAAGTCGTGGTGCAGCCGCGTTCGTGTGATGCGTCTCCGGGACGGCGGCGGGGCCGTGTGCGTACAAACATTACTCGCGAACATGATCATGCGTAAGTAGATTTGGGTTGTACATTGCGATAGCCAATATTGATGGACGTGTGATGACCGTGGTGGGGGTGTTGGACGAAGTGATGCTCGTGGCGGCCTGAAGCTTGAAGTCAAGACCGGCCCGGTGCGCGCGAGCCACGAGGAGCCACTGCGGTGCGCAGCGGGCAGCGCGGCGGTGAGCGCGCGGGGCGCGGGTGCTCTGATCACAACTTTCATCTCTCCTCTTGGTCATTGTCTGAACTATTCGCGACTATGTTCTCCAGTTGGGAATACCTCGTCGGACCTCGGTTCACGGGAACTATCTGCCTTTGTCATCAATAGTCATCGCGCGGCCCACCGACAACCGGTCCTTCACTATCACGACATCGTGCATTGGTTAACTATACCCGAATGCTTAAGGGGTACGGCGAATAACTGCCAGTGGTATTCACTTGACATTGGAGTGGCGCGAAGGGTACCCATTCATACGTGCGTTTTTTTCCTCGTTGAAGCTCGACATTTCACCAATCAATACCACTCAATACTAGATGGGCAGGCATCTGGATCGTACGATCATGTTGTGGGCATGGTGGGTACTGGTGGGCTCTTGTAGAGTGTAACATTAGCGACATTGTCAAAGCGGCCGATCCTATCAAAACCCACCCATCTGCAAGTGTTGTGTAGAAGCTTTGTAGAACACCCTTCGGGTTCAAATGTTCCTCTCTTTGGAACCTGTGCCCGGATCTCCTAACGCATCTCACACCATGCGCGGTGCTTCAAATGTTCGTTGATCCTATACGGTTTGCGGTGAATCGTGTCAATCGGAAGCAGATCTCGCTAACTACTGTACTATCGGGACACCGGGCCATCTCCCGCTTTCCTGTTAACAGATCGATCAAGTTGACGCTGCGCCGCCATGAAAGGTCAATGTTGAAGACCTGTGCAAGCTGTGTAGTCACGGAGCGGGGAGCAGTGCCAACACATCACTATGTACGCGCCCTTCCCAGTCGAAGGCTGTGCGCGAATCCGCGAACACTACACGCGTCTTACCTGTCGCCGCGCGCGTCACGCTCGTCCGTGTGGTAATAAGAGGGATCGGCATCCCTCACTTGCAGCGCTGATTACTACGAGCATGGCGGCTGACCCAACTTATCCGCTGCGTCCGATCGTCAGTCTTCTGGCAGCCGTGCTCCTACTGCTTGTCCTATTGCACTCGTTTACGCGTAGAAATCTGAACATCGGCGTTGGCTCCCTTTGTGTCTGGCTTTTTTTGGAAAACGTCGCCGACGCTATTAACGCCATCATCTGGCACAACAATGCTCATGTTAGGCTCCATGCTTACTGTGATATAGGTGAGCCTGTCACCATCTTGACGATACATACCCATACGAATACGAGGTGCGACAGTCTCGCGCCTACAAATCATCACCTATGTCGTCAAGCCTATGTCAACAGCAGCAATCACCCGCCGGCTGTATCTTATCATCACTCTCAAGATGAAGAGTTTCTCCCCCTCCACCTCAAAGACAGTGGTATAGAAGATGGTTTACCTTGTCACAAATGCACATATGCCCATCTGTCATGTATTAGGGTCGCTGGAACCTGTTCGTGGAGTGGAGCTTGGTATCGATTGCTCCAGTCCTCGTAGCAGGACCATTCTGTGAGACATGCGTTATAACTCATGTTCGACGATTACCGCTAACCACGCTTTGAGATTATATTGTGCAGGACTGCCGATTCGAGGTGCTTGAGGGTTTTGGGTGCACACCAGCCACAGCTCCCTCGGTGCTTACTATCCTGCTCCTTCCGGTCTGTGCAGTGATGTCATCGCTTATGTCTGTTGCGATCTATTATCGTGCGTCGCAGAGTCTTTTGAATCTGTGAACTGCTCTCAACTACCTCACAGCAACGGTGGCGGGTTTCTACCGTCATGCTATTGAGTTCCGCGAAGTTATCCGCTACCTGCGCGAGCGTAGTTCCCTATCTTACGCCCGCCTCATCGCCCTTGCCAGTCTAGACATCCTTTATACACTGCCTGTGGCAGTCGCGTTCAGTGTTCTCTTCACAAAAGATGAACAGGGAGAAGCACGCTCACTGCCTTTCTATCCTGGTTGGGAAGCTGTCCATTCTAACTGGACTGCACGCAGCGTTACATATGCGGAGATGAGAGCAGCTGGCAATCGCTCTCTGGCTTTGGTCTACCTCTCGTTCTGGTCATCTTCCATATTGGCCTTTGTTGTATTTGGGTTTTTTGGTGTGAACGGGGAGTCTCGCGCCTCTTACTGGAGAATCGTCTGCGGCATTGGAGGGTGGTTCGGTTGGAAACCGATCAGGAACTCTGAACGTAGAGTATCATTGGGTGACCCCGAATTTGGACCACGTCCGCCATTATGGGGAGAAGTCGACCTTGAAGCAGGTCCATCATTTGCCGAGGGTAACTTGGAAGACCGTGCAATAGACGCTGAAGAGAGGTGAGCGTATTGCGCTTTCAATCTGTGCATCTTGATAACTTTCAATATATAGATCGCTTCACTCGGATCCCGCAGTTCCGCACATGATCTACATGAGATCTCTTCCAAGCTTTGTCCGGTCGCTCCGGGACATCGATGGTATTTCAGTCGCAGAGTCTGATATGACGAAGCTGGACGAGCACGACTTGGAACCGCTAGCTACACTCGCCCCTGCACTCTCGCGCGCCCCCACATGTCATCCAGAGTTGTCAGTAGTGCCGCATCCAGGTGATCTTCCCAGTGACGCACGCGAGCAAGTTCTTGAAGACCGTCATTCGGAGACAAGAGAAGTTCGCAGAGTCAACGACAGTCCTATTCCTCGCCACTAATGTGAAAGTACGCAAGTACTGTCTATTTGCTGATTCAAGAGCCAACCAGAAATAACATCACACAGGGTCGAACTCGCCGCGTGCAGGGATAATGATGGCCTTACCGATATCTGAGATGAAGCAACCAGTGTCGGAGTCGTCCGGTGTTCCCCAAATGCATTGAAAACGGCGTACAATAGGGCGACTGCGTCATAAATATCCACTTAGGTATCCGTACACAGCTACAGGCGTCAAGGACGGGTGATTTTGTGTCTCATACAATATGCTGGTGTGCACAAAGACGAGCCTGAGAGAATCCGTGCAATGCACTGGTGAAGCAGCACCAGTAGCGTACCTCCGAGTTGCACCGCCCGGAGCCTCATCTTCAAGCATCCGGTATACCAGGCAACCTCATAGGAGCATATCGTCGTCAAGATCATAGTGCGCCTGCCGGCATCGGCAGGTTACTTGCAAGTACGAAAATACCCTCATATTGGCAATAAGGTTTTAGCGGCGAAAAGCTCTTCAGTTGATGGCCATCCGTCGGCATGCCATCTTGGGTGACTTGACAGTAAGTAACAGTCGAACGAATTACGAATATTCCGGAACCAGGTACAACGGCAGGTTACGAACTCTGTTTCTCATCCGATCCAAAAGCGTAATCCTCATCTCCGTCATCACCCTTCTCATCCAGATCCTCTTCATTCTCTTCTTCGACGATGCGCATGCTTGCGTTAGGTGCGATATACGGCCTCGGCGGCGTCACCATCTCGAAGCCACTCAATGATATAGCGCTGGCATTAGCGGTAGGAGGGATCGCAGAGCCACCAGAGTTTGCGGTGCTGACGTAGGTTCCCGCAGTCCCAGTCCCAGTCGAGATATAGGCGGATAAAGTTGCCGTAGCGGTGCTTGCGGTTCCCGTAGATGACGACCAATGCGACTTTTCAAAGACCATACGTCTGAGATTGGTGGTATCAGTAGCGCGCGGGTGGACAGCGGCGGCGGGATGCGACGGAAGACCGGACACCGCTCGATGATGGTGTTTAGCATGCGGAAGCGGGTCCGCGAATGGGCTGTCGGCGTCATCGTCGTTGATCTCTGCATGAGAGGAGGTCGACGAGTCGCGCGACAATTGCCTGCTCAGCCGTCCTTGCGGCTGTACAGTTGGCTCTTCCCAAGTTGATGCCAACTCGGAGGACACGGATGACAAGGAGCGAATAGATGCATGACTTGGCGAGACTATGGGCGGTGGGATCTGCAGCTTGGAGAGCGTTGTGACGCTGCCGAAGGATGAGCTACGACTGCGACTGGACGCCTGCGACCCAGGGCGACATGGTAGCCCTGGTCGTCCGGATGGACCAACATGCGCCCCGCAGCCGTAGCGCACACGCTCTTGTGCCATCAGTTCGGATGGTACACCTGAAGATGCGGACGACGACGTCTTCTCCGAGACTCCAGTCGATACGGGTACGATCAAGGGAGCTATCGCCAGCGGCGGAGGGCGGCGGGCTCTGACGAAGTGTTTTTGCTTCGTGTGCTCAGGGTGAGCATAAGACTCTGCGCGCTCGTTTTCGTATGCGCCAGTGCCGAATATGGCCATTGCGGGGAAGACCGTGAGGGGCGGTAGCAGTCGCGGCGTGCAAACGAAGAGAACTAAGTGCGCGATGCCGAGCAGATGATACACCGAGTCGCTATAGTTCATCGGTAAGAGCGTGCATCGCTTATGAGAGGAGACGCTAGACTGACGTGAAGACCACAGCACCAAAGTGAACCTCAGCTCCGCCCCAGACGGCGAAGCGCTGGATCGCAACCGGCAGCAAGCAGCAGAAGTACGACAGCTAGAAAGATGTTCAGCACACGCATCCTCTTCAATGGCGTCGACACTCACCGGATACCAGACCATATACTTAGATAGCTTCAGCGCGTATTCATCTGCTTGATCCTCGTTCGAGAGAATGTATTCGGAGGCAGGCTTGTCGTGGTGCACCCTGCGACGGATGTGATAGAAAGCACCTGCATAAAGCGCAAGCGACAAGAATGCCGAAGCGAACATCTGGCAGGGCGACGATGGTCAGTCATGAGGATGTGAGCCTGCGCTATAGGACATACTATAGCATACGCAAGCCTAAGTCACTGGGATCAGTTATGATATTCGCATGCAGAGAAGACAGGGGTGCTCACAAGATCCTTTCAACGGGATAGTTATTCGTTATCCAGCACCATTGGCCAGAGACGCCGTCTATTCCGCAGTGAGCTCGCCCGGTTACTGCACATGGAGGCTGCGAGGTACATACAGAAGTCGCCATCAGTATGCTTCGCTGTGATCTCTGGTCCAAGGGTGACGATGATGAAGATAGAGAGCCAGGTGAGAGCAATGATGCTCCACTTCAAGAACCTGCCGTACGAGATCGAGTATCCGAGGAGTGATATTGGTTCGCGAGATTTCTTCGAGTGTCCTCCGGCACGCCACAGGAGAAGGAAAGAGTGCGCTGCAATGACCTGTATTCCGCTTCAGTTGCATGCCACACAGTACAAACGAAGAACACTCACAAATGACCAGACAGCGACGCCAACATCAGATATGTGCTTGATCACGGCTACGAAGTATGTAATGAGACACGAGCAGATGCCAAGTCTTTGTGAGAGGCCTCACCTTGCGCTGTGCACAGAGATCCCGCCACAACTGCCATCTCCCTTACCCACGCGGCAGACATGATCCCTCCTATCGCTGTACCCTCCCATATCAGCACAAGAACATGGAGGTTCCAAGTAACGCACCTTGCAGAACTGCACATACAACCAGACAGATGAAGAACACAGCCGAGTGCGTGCGCACAAACAGCCTAGGGTCGTCTGACGATCGAGTGTTGTACGCAGAGAGCTGATATCATCAGCGCCCATAAGGCGGGGTAATATGCGGGACGTACAAGTATGGCCACAAGAAGACCGAAGGATGCAATCAACTCAAATACTGACACAACGACGGTAACCTGTTTGTCAACGTCAGAGCTGTCAAGTCCCAGAAAGAGCTGTAAACGCACGATGGTAGCATGATCCTCTCCCGGCGAGTACTGAAAGCGTACGAGCTCCTGATGACCGTCCGGTAACGTCTGAAACTGCTCGTTCATGATGAGTCGTGAAAGAAAGAAAGGCGTTCGTGAAGAAGAAATAGAAAGGGTAGGGAGGCCAGCCCCAAGGGAAGGAAAGCAAACAAGGAGGGGAGCGGGTGGTGGAGGCTAGAGCTCAACCTGTGCGCGGATGCAGGACTCCGTGTATATGTAAGTAGGGTCAGATGTGTGGCGACATGCACGACTGCGCAGCCCATACATACGTGCCTGCAACTAGGACAGGGCTGCTGCTTGATGTCAATTCAGTCTTGCGAGCCTGCAGCTCCACCGGCCGCCGGTACCCGCCAACCCTCTTCTTTGGGCGACTTGCTATAGCGTAAGTCAAAGACGCGAACACATCTATGATTGACAGGCCGGGGAGCGAATGGGAGGGCTTCTTGACCACAACGTTGACGCAAGGCGACGTGCTGTTGGTTCCCCGCATCATGATCTGCAAAGAGCAATCGGAACGAGGACAGCTTGGCAGGTTTGCCCTGTATACTATACCCCACAGTGAGGTTACTTATAGGCTTACTGTACTGTTCACTAAGCACATGTCTATAGGAGCCCATGGGTCCAAAGAGGTACAGAGAACATGATGGTGCAAGTGAAGTCGCGTTGAACGGACCCGCCTCCAGCCTTGGGATCGGCATCTTCCGTGGCCGCGTTCTGGTACTGGAAGAATCGAAGGTTCACCATCGAGGACAGCCTGTGATGTATTGGATGCAAGCGCTAAGCGTATAATATCGACTGTATATAATCGGCGTAAAGAAGCTGTATTTGAGGATACACGCTACAGGACTCAAGATGTCGAGCAGAAGTAAGGAGCAGAATCCGATGTGCACAGCATGCGCCGGTGACTTGCTTTGGTCAAAGTCGAGAACAGCTCACGTTCAGCTCACGTTCGTAGCGCTCATTGATCGACTGATAATCATGACGTTGCATGACCGTTGTATGAAGGAGGGAAGATATCCAAGGAGCGCGATACGCGTATGCGAGCTCGCAGTATCCCAACTTCCTGTCGTCGAGTAGGAAACGACGAATTCACTTTTCCGTCAAGAGCCAACGCTATCAAAGAAGCGCCGCTTTAGGAGACGGAGTCACATCGACATGGGACTGTAGCACGATTATGTGCTAGGGTCATGCCGCCGCCGCAGCGGATATAGCAGGTTGCTTAAGCCTTGTTGCTCACTGGCATTGGGACACTGGGTCCGCCATCGCAAAACGCCTCTCCCCGTCTTCACCCGTCTCGGCGGCGTAGGTCTTGGCCACAAATTAGGGTGGGCATTCGAACCCAGACCCCGCCATCATGCTTCAGCGCCCATATCACTGTAGACGCTCTTCCATACACTTGCGCACGTTACCCACAGCGCACATCCAGCCTTGACAGGAATCGCACGGTTGATGCGTCGCCGAAGCACACGTCGGTGCCATTTAGGCGGTGAGCCAAGCAAAGTGGTTGCAGATATTTGATTGAGGATGCAGAGGCGTGTGGATGATATTTAGTTAGCAACTACCACGGATAGTGCCCGTCTAGTGGTGCGCCTCCTTCGCAATCTGCTGTGCGTACGGGTTCTTGGGGTCCTTTGCGTACTCAGGTGCTGAAAGACGTGGCGTAAGTATCGTGTCATCACGCGCGCAAAAGCGGGAAGAGCGGGAGGTGGATATAAAGGCATTAAACGTACAGCGAACGGCAGCGTCTTGGACCTTCGACACGAGGTAGAAGGTGACACCGCTAGCAGCAATGAACGGCCACAAGGGCTTCATGACCTAGAAATAAGCAGAGCGAAAGAACGCGCCACGCGTCAGCTAATACTCTCTACCGAAACGAATGAATACGCACCGGCGTGGGCCACTTGCGCATACCAAAGAGAGCCATTCTAGCAGATGCGAAGGTACTGGGGTACGAGTGAGTTGGAGAGTTGGGTGCAAGCGGTGGAGGCGTGCTCACTGGCGGTTGTTCGGGAAGAAGGAGACGTGGGAATTCGGGCGGTGACGGAGAACTTGGTTTGACGGTTGAATTATTTGTCAACGAAATTACACAACCACCATCTTGAACCGCACTCGCAACTAGAACGTATCTGACCAGTTGAAGGTTGCTTCTGAAAGTCGTATCGAATGTCTACGTTGAACACGTTGTGAGCGTCACCCCCACAATAGGCGATAAACTTTCTGACATAAGATATAGTGACGCGCTTCTAGCCAAATATGGACCTGCCAGACTCAACGAGATAGATCACTTCATCCATGAGCGCAACAGTCCGCCTAACTACATAGAGCGACTCAGACTGGAGGTCTTATCCGTCGAGCGATATCTTCAGTCGCTCAAGGCCAGATTGAACAAGTTCTCTCCTCTTCTTCACATCCCGCCGGAGATCCTTCAAGAGATTGTGCTCTTCGCATCCGCGATCGAGCCTGGGGGCAGGGCTGGTAATGGTGGACTTGGTTGGATGAAACTTACCCATCTCTGTCGCGCTATACGTACTTCAATATTGCAAATGCGCGCTGTCTGGGCGGGTGTGGTTCTTCAGTTCCCTGGCGCTCTCGAGGAACTGGCGAAACGCGCAGGGGATGTGCCACTCACTCTGGACCTGGACGAGAGGTTTTCAGCGAGCAACCAGCTGATCTCCTCCGACGCTTTTAATTACGCTTATGCGAGAATCTTCCAAGCTAAACGATATGAGCTTCGTGAGGGATCCCGAAGTCTGTCCCTTGGGCAATGGTGGATGGAAGTGGCATCATCCATTAGCGGACGCGAATTTCCCTTTCTTGAGTATCTCTGCGTAGACGTTTCCCCGCAACGTAGCGCAAATGGCGACACAATGATTTACGACGCACCGCCCATAATCACGCCGCGTCTTCGGGCGCTTTGCCTGGAGAACGCTTGGATCCCCTTTTCACCAACGACGCTGGTCTCTCTCGGGTTGATACGCTCCTATCGTCCTGCGGAGGAGACGCTACCATCTACTTCTTTGTTTCTCGACCTAATGCGTCAATGCACGAGCCTACAAGAACTAAGCATTATCCAGTGCATCCCTCAACTCCCTATATTAACCCGAGGGTCAGCTACCGGCGCCATTCAGCTCCCCTCCCTGACGGTCCTTGATGTATGGGGCCCCCTCACAAAGGTTTTGGCCTTCTGGTCATACTTGGATGTACCGAAATCCGCCTATCTGAACATGGGCTGCGACTGTTTCATAGTGAGGAGCGACGCTACTTTGCTCGACAACGGCCACGAGCTTGTCGAACCTTACCCAGATCCTCGACGCATGGACTTGATGCGTTCCTTTGGGGCGCACCTAGATGAGACCGCCATAGCAGGCGCGTCTTTGGTCGAAAGGCCAGACTCGATGTTTTCGTTCGAGCTCTGGACGCGTAGCTCCGATCCGCAATACTCTGATAAGGCCTTTCGTCCTGATGTCGCAAAAAATAATTTTCTAGCTCAGCCGTGCCTAGGCGTTGCTCAGACTGACGAGGGCTGCTCAGCTGGTCGGCAGCGGGTGGGCAGAGGTGGGCAGACCGTCGGCAGCTGGTCGGCAGTGGGTGGGCAGAAGGTGGGCAGCAGGTGGGCAGGCGATCAGCAGCGTGTGAATACAGACGACCAGCTTCCACGACCACGGCTGACCGCGGATGAGGGAAAATATCGTTAAAATTGTAAAGTGCAAGACATGTTGTATACAATGCACGGATGCATCATCGGGACCAACCCTTTAACTCGTCGTGAATTCGTCGAAAAAATCATTCTTGTCATGGGTGTTTGGTTACAACGTGGCCATCGCGTGCGGACCGTCTGCCCACCGTCTGCCCACCCGCTGCCCACTCCCTGCCCACTCGCTCCTCACCCGCTGCTGACCAAGATGACTCTCCTGACTGGTCAGGACCGCTGAGCTAGATCATTATTTTTTTGCGACAGAGGTGTTCAAGCATAATCACAGCCCTCGATTTGGTATTGCATTTGACTGCTGGCCTCGCTCGAGTACCACTCAGGACGGAGGTTACATGCAGGCATTGGATGTGGCGTGGTCCTGCCTTTCTCTACAGTCCATCACCACGTTAGAGATAGGCGCGCCAGTCCCATACAGCGCTGAGCAGTGGCGCGACGCACTATCCCGCTTCACTCGGGTCGAGACGCTAGTACTGCAAGAAGTCTCGGATTCGTTGGTCCTTGGAGCTTTTGCGAAGGATATGACGAGTGGAGCGAGTCTACCCATCCTTCCCAATCTGCAGTCGCTCACGATTGATTTGCTCGTGTTTATCGACTTGCGGGATCTGTCGCCTCAATATCCTGGGATTGATCTTAGCATTGAGGATTTTTGGGGGATGCTGCGGTATCGATCCGAGCATGGCTCTCCTGTCCGTCACCTCGTTATCAAGGAGTTCGACCCGCAAGGTGCTCGTCCGCGCGAAGTGGATGCGTTCTTTGATCGACTGGACGACCTCATGCCCACACGGCTTATTGGGGTCTATATAAAACAAAGTGAAGAGAAGGATGGTACCTGGCGTGAGTCTGACTCAGAGGAAGACGAGCCATTATAGTAGCAATAGAATGCTATGTTCAGTTCCCAAGTGTATTCCTTAACTTTAAGACTGCGTACCATAGATTTTCAGAGTCTCTTGTAGCTTGACGTCGCTGTATCACTGCTGTCGAGTGACTATGTATACGGATAGGGCGAGCAGACGCTAAAACCCAAAGGCGTGCTACGAGTGAAAAAGGGAACGTGGGAATTTCGAGCCTGCGCGTTTAGGTTCGTTTGCCACGCGAAGTGCGCTTGAAGCCAACCTACCATCTGCGATGCCTACAGTCCGTACATTGTGAGCGGCAGCTCGTGTAGACATGACAATCTGACTGACTATGTGCAGCGACGTGCTCTTGGCCGAGGAGGGACCCGCTCGAGTGGCAGAGATAGATCGACTCATCTACTCTACACGACCTATCCCAATCGGTACTGCAGGGCAACTCGGTCTGGAGATTGCATCTCTCGAAATGCATTTGCACCTCTTGAAAACCAAACTCAATCTTATCTCACCTCTCGTCTGTCTCCCATTCGATGTACTCCAGGAGATTGTGCGCCAGGTATCCATAATCGATCCTGGCGGCAGGGCTGGTGACGGTGGACTAGGTTGGATCAAAGTCGGACATCTTTGTCGCGCTCTACGCGCCTCGCTATTTAATATGCACAGTCTATGGGCGAGCACAATCTGCGAGTTTCCCAGTGCTTACGCTGAACTGGCAAAACGTGCCGGAGATGTGCCACTGACATTGACCATGGATGAAAGGAACTCCGAAAGCAGGCACCTTATTCCACCTAAACTCTTCGACTTCTTTGTCAACAACCTGTCAAAGGCCAAGGCATTCAAGGTTCGAGAGGGATCCCGCAGCCGGTCTCTCGGGCTCATGTGGATTGGAGCGGCGATGCACCTTGCCGGACGCGAGCTGCCTCTCGTAGAAGATATATGCATCGACGTTTCCCCTAGGACTGCTCTCGAGCTAAGGCCGAACGCCTTGGACTATACCGCATTACCCATGATCACTCCGCGTCTACGCAAATTACATTTGGAGAATTGCTGGATGACCTTCTCTCCCACAACTCTTGTCTCTCTCGAGTTGATGCGCTCGTTTCGTCCTCAAGAAGATACCCTACCCCCTTTGCCACTGTTCATCGACCTACTGCGTCAATGTGCAAACTTGCAAGAGCTTCAGATTGTTCAGTGTATGCCGCAGCCACCTGCTCTAAACAACGAGCCTGCAATGGATGTCATTGAACTTCCATCGTTGAAACTGCTCGCAGTCTGGGCACCTCTCCCGAAGATGTTGTCATTCTGGGAATACGTCAATATCCCAAGATCTGCATATTTAAACATGGGCTGTGACCTATTCACAGTGCGAGCGGACATGCAGATATTCGACCAGGGCAACGAGGTGATCGAATGCTATACGGACGTCAGGCGTATGGACTTCTTGCAGTCCCTTGGAGAGCATCTTCGCTCTGATCTCACCCTCGCGGATGCCCCCATATCCGGTGCATCATTCGTAGAGGGTCATGATGGGGTAGAGATTCTTGTGTTAGAGCTCTGGACGTCTTCCACACCTCCATCGCACTTACGCGACCAGGCCCTTCGCCCTCGCTTCTTCACCAATCATTTTAGTCCTCGCATGACCATTGCATTTGATGCCTGGCCATATTCAACAACATCCGACTATCAAGGCTTCATCGCGACATTGGATGTCGCATGGTCTTCATTCCCGCTACAGTTCATCCGCACTCTCGAGATAGGTGTGGTGGCTCCATACACCGCCCAACAGTGGCACGGCATACTGTCTCGCTTTACTCAGGTTGAGAGCCTCGCGCTCGAGAAGGTCTCTAGCTCGTATGTACTCGGGGCCTTCGCGAAGGACCTCATAGGTCCAGATAATTTCCTCCTACTCCCGAAGATGCGGTCTCTGACCATCGACTTGATAAAGTTCAGCGACTTCCAAAAGCTCACAGACTGGAGCGTTCAGTCTCCTGGCATGGGTCTTGATGGGTTCCTCGATGTTTTGCAGTATAGGTCGCAGCAGGGTTCTCCCCTCATAGACTTAGTAGTAAAGGAGTTATCATCATATTGTGCTCGGCCGCGCGATATGGATAGCTTCTTTCTGAATCTGGACTGTATCGTCTCTCAATGGCGCGTGGGCATCTACATCGCTCAGTATGCTTCGAATTATTCCGGGTGGGACAACTCTGAGGAGTATGAGGGGGAAGAAGTGCCTGAGGGAGATGAGGTCCCACCGTAGGCGTAGGCTCTTGCTTTGATGTTTACGATGTCTCATGTGTATCTTACGCTCGAGCCATCTGCAATTGATTGAGATGAGGGGAAGCACTTGGAAAGCATGCAAAAGAAGACAAGAAGTATAAGTATTGCTGGACATCATGCTACGCCTTTCACGTTCAGCCCCATCCAAATACCAAGACGTCCCTCTGCCATGGGTGCCATGAGCATACAGGGCTTACGACGAACTATATTCTCCTTCGTCTGTGGCGGTAACGCGAACTCAAAGTTCTCAATGAGCGTTGCGGCAATAGCTTGCATCTCGATGATCCTGCGTTAAGGGTTAGTCAAAGATGAATCTGTAGACAAGATATACGCACGCGAAGCGCCAGCCAATGCACCCACGGACGCCAGCGGCTGACAGACGGGTAAGCGAACCAAGTTAGCAACAGCGAGAAGAGAGAAGAGCGCACCGAAGTTCCCGAGGTTGGCGTAAGGGCCGAGCGATACCATGGACTGCTTGTCCATATGCATGAACCTGTTAGGATTCCAGACTGCAGCGTCCGTTCCCCAGACATCAGGGTTTCTAGGTAGTAAGCACAGCGTTAGCTAACTACACAGATACTGTATTCACAAAAGACACTCGCCTGTTGTATGCTGCGACGGAGATGTTGATAACCTGGCCCTTACGCACAGGGATGGAGGATATCTGCTGGCCGTCGTTGCCAACGACAGGATGCTGCAGCGGAAGCACCTCATCTTGTCCTGCAACGCGGAACAGCGTCGAGACGATCGGATGCAGTCGCATACTCTCCTACAGTGCGATCAGCGAATCCGTAAGCTTTGAATCCAGTAAAGGCAACGTACCTTCAACGTCGCTTGCATGACTGTCATGCCTTCGAGATCAGACAGCGAGAAGTCATCGACACCGGCCTCCGTGAGCTTGCGTCTTGCGGCGCGAACCTCCTCGCGCACCTGCACCTGCCAGTCCGGGTTGCGCGCAAGCTCCAAGAACCACCACGTCAGCGTTGAGGCACTCGTGTCATGTCCGGCAAGCAGGATAGTACTATACATGGCATTAGCGTGTTCCTTCCTGCGTGCAATAGCCACTGACGTACGATATCTGGTCGATGACCTCGCTGTCGCTCAATCGCAACCGTTCTTCCTCGACTGCATTAGCACGGAGGAGCACGCTCATGATGTCCTTGCTGTCCGACTTCTCCTCGCTTCGGGCGACGAGATCGTGACCGAACTTGCGCGTGAAATTGAGGAAGCCCCGGAAGCGGGCGTACTCGCGGCTTGGAAGGTATCTCAGGTAGTAGAGCACGCTAGGTGGCAGGTAGTGCCAGAACGAGCGGAAGACGACGTCCCATCGGTGCGGGTACAGTATGGAGTCGACGCTGTAACCGTAATGAGTGGATAGCGGTGTAAAATGTGACAACGAACTTACAAGAGGTTATCGTACACCTTGCTTAGTGCATTCGTAGCGTGATCGAGAGCGCCGATGTGGTGTCCAAAGCCAGCTATACCCCACAGCTGTCAGTAGGGATCCGGCGCACAGTGGCGAATGGATGGACTCACTTGAGTTGATGATATCGAGCGTGGTTCGTGATAGCCAGCTGTGGACGTTGAAGAGCGCCTCGCCGTTCGCGCTGGGGGCAATCTCTTCCTGCCGCCACTTTGCAACGAGCTGAACGTCTGCATGAGCACTACGTATGTGCGAACATTGTAGCGAACGGTACCTTGCGAGCGTGCGCCTGGAAGTCCGGTAAGAAGGACTTAAGCTGGGCTTGCGTGAAGGCCGGGTTCATGATCTGCCTGTGTCGTCTGTGCTGTTCCCCTGCGACGAAATGCGTCAGCATGCGATACTATACAGCTCACTAACGCGCCTACCGTGCTGCCAGAGAATCCCATCACCCAATATCATCCGCACCTGAGCAAGCATATCCGCACGTTTCGGAAAGCGGTAACCGCCCGTCATTAAGACATACTGCATCGCCTTCGGATCCGCGATGTACAAGTGCTCCTCCTACGCTGCGTTCAGCCGCTCGGTAATCAGAACTCATGAAGCAAGAACATACACCCATGACGCCCGCCGCCTTCCAAGCGCCACCGAACTCACGCAGCCACTCAAACTCAACATCGCCTACCTCGTTCTGGTACCGCACGTCCTTCTCATTCCCTGGCCGCACATTCAGCTCTTGGATGGACACACGGGATACTAGCAGGCGGACGCACCTAGCCAAAACGAAGTCGATACCGGCCCGCGGACATTCGAGAGCGTGCTGGTGCGCCTGCGTAGCAGCGTAGCGGCAACAAACACAAGTAAGACTCCAGCGCCGAAGAGGAGGAGATGCGTCTCTGAGAGCTCAAAAACAGTAAGCGTAGTCATTTCGGAGGAGATATGTGGAGGAGAATCGCCTTGCCGAGTAGGGCGATTATATATGCAAGAAACCATTGGTTTCGGGTCGCCGGTACGTGCCAGCTCCGAGTCGCGCATGGAGGGGTCAACTGCATTCGAGCTTGAGGATCGTGAACGTACAGTGCCGCCAAGCGCGGAAGTAGACGGTATGTAGTCAGACGCTGGAAAAGGCAGCTACTCGATCCGTCCTGCGTCGGTGAACGAGAGCATGATCGAGAGTCAAGCCCTCTTGCAGCAGTGGGCGCGAGGAGAGCACCCGAAGGACCGTGCACACCTCCGACAACCTGCCTAGTCCAAGACATCTCCTTCGACTCCTAAAGGAAACTACACTCAAGAGAGTGCGTATACAGGTCTATTCAGAAGCTGATAGTAACGAGTCAGTACTTGCAGCTCATACGAAACCGTTCGAAAGACATACAACGCAATGCAGAGCGAGACGATCGCGAACCCTGGAGAGTCTACGGGTATGGAGCAGCATCACGCGAGATACAGAGAGGGACATCTTGGATCGTCAAAAGAAATACAGCGGCTTCGTATGTGTGTCTGCAATCCGTTTCGTATCAAAAGATTCCGTATGTGAGGGGTTAGAAGGGGTGGGACAGCGTGGAAGTGGAAGGCCAGTGAAGGGACGGGCTGAGCCTGAAAAGTGGATAATGCATGGTACAAGTTGCGTCAAGACTCAAGGTTATATGCGAGGACGATCTGAAGGAGACTGATGATGTGAAGTATTTGAGAGGCGATCAACGCGCAGATGCGTCGGAGTAGGTAGAGGGAGTTCCGTGTAATGGGGGCAGGTCGATTAACCGCGTAAGTAGCAGCGGTGCAAGGGTGGAGGAGTTCGAGACAAGAGCATCAGGGGGGTGCAAGGGCATATGTACAAGCTACAAGTTATCATTGAGGACTGGGATATGGGAGGCAGTGTCCGGGAGTGCACGCAGGAAGATAGAAGGGGTTTGGAATCAACGAGACAGTGTGAGAACGAATGGGACCGATGCGGAGGGAGCAAAAACACAGAGAACGCACGGTTACTCGACGAGCTCGAACCTGCCGCGTTTACTATCTCCTCCAACATCATCCTCTCTCGACCTCTTCTCCCCCGTCATCCCACCCATATACCCGACCGCCTCCCCACCGAGTCCTCCCGCGCCCTCATACGCCGCCTGCGCGCTCGTCCCCGCAAGCTGTCCACTACCGGGCACAGTCTCCCCATCGTCCTGCTCCTCGATCGTAGCCGCTGGGCCAAGCGCAGGCGGCAACCCAGGTGCACCGAACTGCCGTAGCTCCTGAAAGTTCATAATGTACTTCTCGAGAACGGACAGCAGACCGGTCTTGGTGAACGGTTTGGGCAAATGCGCGGTCATGCCCGAGTTGTGGTACATGAGCAGATCGTGCGGTTTGCTGTTGGACGTCATACTGATGATCGGCGTATCGCGGTCGCTCTGTCGAATAATACTCGTGGCTGTCACACCGTCGAGTTTAGGCATCACGATGTCCTAAATCATAATCAGCACACCATGCGCCAAGTGCAAGGGAAGAGGAATAAACGCACCATGAGCACCAGATCGTACTTGTTCAAGTTCAACCGCTGGATCGCATCGAGTCCATCGACGGCGATATCGAACGACACCCCAAACACCTGCAAGAACTTCCCGCTGATCCTCCTACTGACCACATCGTCCTCGACGAGCAACACGCGCGGCGGTACACTCCAACCAGGGACATACGTGCTCCTTCGAACCCTCAAGCTCTGACTGCTCTCCGGTCTAGGAGGCGGCACCGCGCTCTGCCACTGCCCCTGTATCGGTGCGTTCTCAAATCCACCGCCAAACAGATCCGCACCGAGGTTGGTAAGAGGCAGCGTAGTAGGATCAAACGCCCAATCTGCGCCGGCATCGTCTGTACCTCGAGGGAGCAGCTGACCGAGCGTGTACACTTGTAGACCTTCATGCATATTGGCTCCGTAATGCGCAAGGTCGAGCGCGGATACACCGGGATCGGGTCCAGCGCTAGGAGGAGGCATCATGAACGGCTCCGAGCCGCCAGAGCCACCGTCCCGCGTGTTCAGTTCCTGCTGCAGGCGCTCGAGCGTCTCTTGCCGTGAAAGCGGGCGTTCTGGGAGATCGCCAGGCTGCGGCGCGAGCAACGAAGCGGCGGCCGCATAAATGTCCCGCGCACTTGACGGTGGTCGAGGAGGAGGCGGTGGGCGCGCTTCTTGTCCTTGCTGTTGTTGTTGTTGTTGCTGAGCTTGCTGATTGCGCTGAGCCTGCTGTTGTGCTTGCTGCTGAGCTTGTTGTTGCGCTTGAGCTTGAGCCGCTTGAGCTTGCTGTTGAGTCTGGCCACTCCCACCAGCTTCGGGCTGCGCTTCTGCGGCAAAGCTGAGGCCCTCTGCGGCTGCCCGACGCGAGATCTCGTTCATCTGGAAGAAACTTGCACGGGCGACGTCCGCATCGGGCGCGACCATAGGCGGTGCACCGGCCCCTCGCGCAAGTAGCGCCGCATGCGCCTCTGCGACGTCGAACTGTGCCGGCGCCTCCGCGCCGTCCTGACCCGGCGTCTTCGGCGCGTTGTCTGCAAGGCAGACAAGTCAGCCTTTTGATCACTTTCAAGGGAGATTTGCAGAGCGAAATGGTGACGGCGCGAAGGGGACGGACGACGGGGTCATCAAACAATGGCATGCAGCATTTCTTTTGACATGGGTGGTGGTACAACATCTGATCTTTTGCATGCGAACGAGAACGACGACGACGACTGCACGCCGCGACAGAGCGCGGGCGGCATGAACCCAGGGAAAATAACGAAAGCGTGAAAGCAATAGCGAGAGGAGGCGGCTTATAATGTCCATCCGAGTCGATCCGTCCCCTCACACGAGCGGGATGCGAGAATATGGCCCGCTCTCTCACAGGTCTTACTAAGTAGTGTAGAGGCGAAGAGAGAAAGGGCGGGAGGCGTATGAGGCTCTAGCACTGACCTCCGCCGTTATTCTGGTTTACGTAGCAGGTGATGAGCATCTTGCTGATATGGTCCTGGCGGGCCATGTCCTGCTGGAAGATGATCATCTGGTTGACGACGCCCTGGTAGTTGCCTTCGAGCGTGCGGATGTGAGACGCCATTTCGTCCTGCATCGCCAACAGACGCTCGACTTGCGCCTGCAACGACTCGACGCTGCCACTCGGGGGAGGAGGCGTCGAGCCGCGCGCGTTGACTGCGGCCGTGGAGGAACGACCGGACTTGCGCGCGGCGGGGACTTTGCGCTTGATGTTTTCCAACGCATCGCGGCGGTCGGCGTGGAAATCCGGATGGCGGAATGTCCAACTCTGAAGATAATGAAAAATGCGTGAGTATACAGGATTAGGAAGGCGATGAGATGAGAATGAATCGGGGAATGGCCGCTCAATCGCAGGGTCTTTCCGTTTTGGCAATGCACACTCCGCTATCCCTTGATCACACGGTGCAGACACGACGTTACTGCGCCCCACAGATGTGGCAGGCGGACAAGTGCGGCGAAGCGCTTTGCGTTTCGGGAGTTGCCAGGATGCAGAGCAGCGGACCAAAAGGCGCGATAGGCGCATCCGGCCGCCGAAGGGAAAATCCGGAAAAGACAATGCAGTGGCACAGGGAAGGTAGGAAACGCGTACGCACATGTTCGCCGAAAGCATTGTCGTCGGTATTCTTGACTTTGTGAAAGTCGTACTTGTTCAATTGGCGGACGAAGGAGGCGAAGTTGGAGTGCTTGAACATCCGGGGGAGGATGCTCTTCGTAAACTCGTTCATGTCCTGAGAGAAGCACATGACACGGTCAGGCTCAGGGCGCAAACACGGGAAAGCGCCAGTGCACACCTTTACGACGAAGCAGTCGCCGTGCGGGCCCCATGAGACGACGTGCTGGAAGGACTGGTCCTCGAGCATCCTTTTGATTATGATTAGACACGGGCAAACACCGGAGAATGCCAGAGACGTACTTGTACAGCTTCTTGACAAAGTCGGACGTCGAGGGCAGGTTCTCCTCTCCGCCATTTGCCTTTTCTGACTGGCTGTCCCTGCGTTCTGGTTGCGGTGGTTGAGGCGCGGGTGTCGGAGGTGCCATGTCGCGATCATGGGGCGACGGGTAGCGGTCGTCACGGGACGAGGATGTCCTGTGTGTCTGCCAGGGCTGGGTAGAGGACGAGGCGGAGGATGAGGATGCGAGAGGCGGGAGACCCTGGGAAGACAGGCTCGGGTGGTAGCTCGCGGGCGGAAAGCGGTTTGAGGACGAGATGGGCGCCAGCTGGTTCTCGCGCTGGAAGGACGAGGAGGATGCGAGCTGGTGGAGCTGGCTTGGAGGCGGGAGCTGCGAGGACTGAGATTGGAACATTTCCGGGCGAGGCTGGGCGGTGTAGTACCCAGAGCCCCGACCTGCCATCGCGTCTTTAATCAACTCGAGAATCCCGTCTTCGCCCTCTGATTCTCAGGCTTACTTAAGCAGCTCTCGCGCCTCCCCCGCCCCCGCCACTTTCCTTTTTCGCTAAATTTTCGTGCCTGGCTTTTGTTCCCGCCCCTATCCCGCCCTCCCCAGCTTCTCCGTATTTCTTACCGTCCTCCAGCGCTCTCAACGTATTTCTTTGCCTCTCTGTATCCCTCTCAAGCCACCGGGCATCCTCGGAGAGCAGGGCGGCCCCCGTACGATCTAGACTCTTCATCCGCACAGGCGCCCGAAACAACGGCCGCCGATCCCATCAGTCTCGCGTGGGGCTGGCCCGCATCGAGCCGCCCAACGCCGGCGTCGTTCGCCTGTCCCTGCTCGCCGTCGACCACAATCCCGAGCACGTCACTCGACCGTGACACACCGCGTCGACTAACTCCGTCGTCGTAACGCTCACTATTGAGCCTCGCTACATTATTCTGCATTTCCCGCGCGGCGCCTAGCCTGTGCAAGTGCCGTCCCGTATACAAATCGCGCGGCGTTAGCCCGCGCAACAAGCAACAAAGCAAGACGGCCGCCGATGCGAGCTCCCTCAGCCTCATCCCAAAAGGCGGCCGTCTCCCTGTACTATGTGCATTGTGGCGCATCCCAAGATCAGGAGATTCCTTGTAGCTGGCCGCCGCCGCCGAGCGCTGTGTTCTTCAACCGCATGCCGCGCAGATGTCCTCGATTAGCGTTTTGCCTTCTTATTCGGGGGCCGAGGCTGGTCTGGGCTGCAGGGCTCCGTGGGCGTGTACTACACTGCGTTGCGGTGGTCGGACCGAGTATGAGCAGGCACGGTGCGAGCATGAGGCTGGCAAGCGGCGAAGCGCTCTGCAATTAAACATATCTTGAAGTCGTTGAAGTCGTTGGATGCGAGTAGCGGCGTGCTCGTTGTGTAGACCGAATTACACGTCGAAGGATCATGCGCGAGCGAGAATATCGGCCGGCGCGATCATGCTGCGATAGCGTAGCCTCTTCCTCAAGACCACGAGAACCGTGCTGAGAGTGAGCCGGTCGCCGCTGGAGATGATGGACCTTGCGCTTTTCGATATGCATAGGGCTTCGGGCGATCAGATGCGTTCTACGCTTGCAGTTGCGGCAGCCGCATCCGTGAGTAGAGCCTGGTGAGTAACGCCGTGAATGACCGTGAAAGTGGCCGGACTGGTTCAGATCCTGCGGGTCGGCGAGCGAGAGACGAACTCCTCCCAACCTCCGTACAAACAAAATACAGCCTGCGTACGCCGTCGAGTAACATTCCTGCGCAATCCAGTAGTACGGAGCCTGAGCAAGGCAACATGCTGGCGCCATAGCTCTGCATATTCTGCCTCATCGCACAAGCAATTTCGGCCCGAAGTATACACCTCCCACAGCCGCATATTGAACCCAGCATCTGTGAACAGAAGCGCGGACAGACGGTCCAGAGGGCTCGAGACCGCGGCGTGGACGACGGCGGCCATGGGCGCGTGTATGCGCGATACCGCACCGGTGACGATGCGTGGACTCATAGCCGCACATACGCGCCTGTGCGGTGTATGCTTTGCCGTAGACAGCCGAAAAGGTTTGTGCACCCATGCGTCCCTACGTGCGCTTCCGAGGCGTCGGTGAAGTCTTTGGAGAAAGAATGGACAGTCGTCGAGTTGCTGTATGCGTCGCTAATCGGTTGAAAAGGGCTCGGGGGTGCATACATGCAGCTCTCCCTGCCGGCAGATATCAGTGGCGCGACGATGCGGTAACCCGACCAAGGTCGTATGTTCGGAGAGTGACGGATGGACAATATGTTCCAAAGCGTAGCACACCTGTACGCGCCCAGAGGAAAGATCGCATTTAAGATGCCGATAGACGCGTATTAGAGCCGTCTGGCTGTGTCGAGGACTCGTTCGAGGCGCATACATCCAGCTCTTGTAGCCGGCGGGACCAACGGTGCCTTGCCGTTGTTGATCGCGGGCGCGACTTCAGGCAGATAGTAGAGAGAAACGTCGCGGGGGATGCTGTGAAGATCCGAAGCCTCCCAAGTCCTCTTGTTATGCGCATACACATACACCAGTCCTCGAGTGCTCGGCCTAGCTGTAGTGTATGTGCGTCCGCGGTACAAAGAATACCAGATTGCGCCTACAAGGCTGAGAAAACATCTGGGACGCCGTGTGGCACTCGCCCGATCCGTTTGCGGTCTAGCTGGCCTGGTCGAGAGCGATTCCAGGCGCATACATCCAGCCCGTCTGGTTCCGGCGGGGTCGATGACGCAGCGCAGATAGATTTGACGGCTTCGATCAACGCAATAAACATATGTCGATGTGAAAGTGAAGCTGATTCGTCTTGAGCTGTCCTGTGTGGGAAGTAGCTGACAGATAGCGTCTCGAAGGTAGAGATTTCGCGTTGAGGACGAATGCGCAAGCAACGACCTTCTTGTATCGACGGGCAATCTCCACTGACCGAGTAGCCGTCGTGATCCGAAATCGACAGTCGCCACGGCTCATCCTGCCTGTGCGTCTTTCAAGCCGTCGGGGACGCCTGCTACATGCCGTTTGAGTTCAGCGCCTACCCCGCACCGGAATCGACGGGATCCAAAAACGCGTAACAGGCCAAAGAAAACGAGACAAATGGTAGCCAAGGGTAGAGTACAAGGGCGAGCGCATACAAGAGCAGCAGAGCAGAGGAGGTGGGGGCAGGAAGAAAGACGCAAGCAACCCCGCATGAAGCCAAACCAAGCTTGCATGGACGCGTCGAGAACCTCAGACCAGAACAGACAGGATCTGACGTCACGCGTCAGCACGTGCGAAGCACGCTCGCCGTCTTGTCGGGCTCTGGAGGACCCACAAAGCCCGAGCCTGACTCAACTCGCGCGACGCCGAGCGGCCGCGCCAGACCGGTGCGCGGTGGCTGATCTGCAGCGTGCTCCTAAACACCAATGTCGTCTGAAGAGCAGCCCTCGTCTTCGGACGAAGCAGTACTTGCCACCAAAGCGCGCTCGAAGAAGCGACGCGTGCAAACCGTGCGCGCGTGCGAGCGCTGCCGGGCTAAGAAGAGTTCGTACCTCCCGTCAGTCCGGAGTGTGCAAGTCCGTTCACTGACACACCGGCCAACAGCACGATGTACGTGCTGCATCCAGATATCCATGCTCAATCGACGCCGCGAACCTTTCGTAGGCGTTCCTAGGAGGATTTGCAAATAACGTGCCTAATTCGTAGGTGATGGCGTTCCCGGCGGTAACCCATGCACGCAGTGCATCGCGGCAGAAGCGACTTGTGTGTTCTCCGACAAGCCCAAGGTGCGGCATTCCCCTTTCGGCAGAATGTGTGGCGCGTTGAACCGATGTTCCAACACAGAGACGCCGCGATAAAGCGTAAGACTCTGGCTATATGCGTGCCATCTGCCTCCCGCGACCTATCAGACTGAGTTATCTTCCGCAGGTACGTCGAAGGTCTGGAATCGCGCTTGGAACGACTGCAATTATTGCTTGAACGCGTGCGTTGGTTCGTGCAGGTCTTAGTGTCCGGCGATCTAACAAGTATGCACAGCTACACCCAGACGACGACTTCAGCAAAGAGTTGGACGGCGACGAGCACGTCCCTCAACCCCAGGCGGGCGCTCCAGCAAGCACTGGTACAAATCGATCTGTTGCTAATGATCTTGGAGTCAACAAGCATTCGACGTACGAGCCTGGCATGTATGCCACCGGCAAGTCTCCTGATACGCTAGCCGCTTCTGGGAGTGCGGCCACGTTCAATGCTGCCAGTCCCGAGACCGAAGACGAACCGTTCACTTCGCACTGGCCGTCTGATGTCGTCAATGCGTTGAGGGAGAATCACGTTGCCAATCCCATCGACCATTACTATGGCCAAAGCAGCGGCGCGCGGCTATTCAACACTGCGCTGCTCGTGCGCTCCGAGATCGAAGGTACCGACCGGGACGTCATGCACCAGGTTGCTCAATCGACAAAGATGCGCACCGACTTTTGGAAGCCGCACCCGGTACGATACACCCTTCGACTCTCATGAGGCCGTACACTTACATTTCTGCTGTTGATAGTGGGAGCTTCGACAGTTCTCATCAACGGGACATACTCGCTTTGTTTTCCCAGACCCGGATCTGTTCAAACACTGTGTTGAAGTGTACTTCACTACCTCGCACTTGATCGCTCCGATTCTACACCGTGGCGCATTCGAGGCAGACATAGCGGCGGGAAAGCACTTATCAGACGAGGCTTTCGGCTCCGTTGCTTTGCTCGTGTGCGCGACCGGCGCGCGGTTGAGCGACGACCCTCGTGTGCTACTCGACCACCCTGAACAGCCTGGACACCTTCACTCCGCGGGATGGGCTTGGTATAGCCAGGTACAGCTGGTGCGCAACGCCGCGCTCTCCTCGCCTACGCTGTACGACTTGCAAGCCGTCGCGGTAAGCCATCTTTCAACTGCCTGACGCAATACCTTGCTCATGGATATAAGTTATCGACAGTTTACACTACTGGGGCATCACCAGCGCGCTCTTCGTGGATTCTAACAAGTACGGGCATCCGCATGGCTATGGACATGGGCATCCATCGGCAGCACAAGGCCGTGAGGAACACGCTCGAGGGGGAGCTTTGGAAGCGCGCCTTCTGGATTCTCGTACTCCTTGATGTGTGGAACAGCTCGTTTCTCGGCCGTCCCACAGCCATAGCTCTCGACAGTTTTGACGTCGACTTCCCGACGGACGTGGACGACAAATACTGGCTGAACGAGGACCCGGCGAAGGCATTCAAACAGCCGCCTGGCGAGTATTCAGGCGCTGCATATCTTGTGTGCAATCTCAAGCTTAACTTGATTCACGCGCATGCCTTGCGGACAATCTACTCTCCGGATAAGCAGCGCTTGATCGCAAAATTGGGGAGAGACGAATGGGAGCGGCGTGTCGTGATCGAGCTGGATTCGGCATTGAACCGGTGGGCGGACTCGGTTCCCGAATATTGTGCGTACATGTTCATGCCTGGGATACTACTTGCAAGACTGACTGTCAACAGTACGCTGGGGTGATGCATTGATAGAGCCGGGTGTCGAGTCGAATAAGCAGAAGATCCTGCAGAGCTCCGTCCTACACTTGATGTACCAGCACACGCGCATCACTATTCATCGCCCCTTCGTAGCGTGCGCAACCACCGAAACTCAGCTATCGCTTTCCAGTTTAACGATCTGCACGAGTGCCGCTCGCGCTGTCGTGCATTTGATGCAGGCGCAGCGCAGCTTTCTCCCTGGCGTAGTTCTGATGGTGCCTATCGTCAGTTGTCTTGCCCTTATCATTTTTCCTGCCCTAGTAAACTCACTCAAAACGCAGATTCCGTCGTTCCTGGCTGGTATGGTACTCCTACTTCGAGTCTGGTTAGCAAAACGTGCAGGCATGCGCGTCGACTCGCTGGCAGATATGAAGGATGTCTTCGCCGTGATCCACTTTCTCGACGAGGCAGAAGCCAGGTATGTCCAGTAGTCATGGTATACAGTGAATGCTTACAACCCCGGCGTAGATGGCCGCTTGCGGGTCGTCTCAAGGACTTGTTGCGGGCTCTAGCAACTGTAGGGGAGCTACCCTTGCCGTCGTTGCCCTCCACAAAGCGAAATCGGATCGAGGAGTTCGACGATTACGGCGAGCAGTCGCTTCCGACACTACGCATGCCCCCATCCTCACAACAACTACCGCCTCAATACCCCGCGGACGTCGGAAGTGATAGCTCTCAGCAGTCATCTAAGCACGTACTCGAGAGACTCGTCCCTTCGACCTCGTCTGAGATGTCCGTCTTCGGACCGCCTCTTGCTCGGCGTGACGATGGGCTGTATGCGTTCGACCCTGCGTCGACTGGCATGTCCACCAGTGCCAGCACGTACGCTAATCCGCCCGTGCCTAACGGGTCCCAAGGCTCTCAGAACACATATCAGTCTGACCACTCTACACAACCTGGATACTCTTTCCCGCCGTCTTATCCATCCATACCTTTGCATCCAGGCGCAGCACAACCGATAGCATCTTATGCGCCGACTCAATCCCCTGAGTCATACCGCTCTGGCCCAGCAGGGGACTACCTCTCGCAGGCCGACTATTCCAGTTTCCACTCCGCCGTCGGGTCCAGCAATAGAGCACCTTCATCTTCACAGCCTTACAATGTGGATGATTCACAGTTCATGAGCCTGCTTGTCCCAGCAATGGCTCAGGACGCGCCTATGGCGACCATGTGGTCCTCATTACCGGCGACATTCCAGTACGTATCCATTTATCTGCTGTTGATTCGGCAGATCTTGATGATCTTTAGACCGGAGGACTGGGATCGCTACGTGTCGACTATGGCCGACTTTGCTGGAAGCGGGCACGAGGCTGAGCAACAAAGTAGCGCATTTGGCCAACCTGCTCGCCCGACCGCAGCCGCAGGCCGCGACAGAGCCCCGCAGTATGGCTACCTGTTCTGATAGCTATCGCTGTTGCATCTGTACCATACCCTTACGGAGTTTTTCGACTGTTGAATGATGAAGGACATTTGACGATGATTCTGAAGACGATGGCCATGGCCACAACGAGCTTGCATCAGACAAACGGTACATTCATGTAAACGACGAGCTACTCGTAGAGTGCATCATGTAAGACCTAACGCGGGCTATTTGTCCTCGTCGTCTTCGCCATCACCCTCGTCTTCATTACTTCTCGCAGCCATCTTGCGTTTTATTCCTCTCTTCTTCTCCTTCGCACTCTTCGCTTCGGCCTCAGCTTTCACAACGACATCCACGACTACTTTTACCTCCTCCTCCGCCTGTGCGACCGTCTTTCGTTTCTCGGTCGCGCAATCTGGAACGAATGCGTGTAGCGCCGCAATCTCCGCGCGCCAGACCGCACCGTCCTTACTGTCGTGCGAGGGCGTCTCAAGGATAAGCGGTATATCACGGGTGCATGGGTCGGATACAATTTGGGAGAAAGCATCCAGACCGATCTCACCACTATAAATCACCGTAGCTAAATTAGCTATTGTTGCTTTAGAATTGACGGACTCGAAGCTCACCGGCCGAGATTATCGTGTCGGTCTTTCTTGGTTCCTAATGCGGCTTTGGAATCGTTAAGATGCATGCCGCGCAGATACTGCATGCCGATAGCAGCGTCGAATTTGGCCATCGTCTCCCTACACAAGACGGTCAGTTATCGTCATATGGTCAAGACGAGCGACGCTCTGCATATTCACTTCCAACCTTCACTAGTCCGTATATCATAACCCTATATACATCTCTTGGTTTAGAGCTCGCATATAGAGAGGTGTTCTATCAATCTGAACGTACAGTAGCAAAGGCATGACCTGCGGATCCACACGAGCCGTGAGCTTCAGGCTAGCTTGTTTGGGAGAAAAGGCGCACATGTATCCAAGCAGACGCCAACGCGGCTCTTATCCTCCACTTGCTCGATGATCTCTGCGATATGCGCAAAGTCGCCTCCAACGACGTTGCCTGCGCCTGCCTGTGATATCGTATCAGTATGACGTGTCAGAGCTTGAGAAAGTCAAGCCAACCATGTTCTCAATGACAACGCAGACCGTCTGCGTCTCCTGATGTGCACGGTTGATGCAGTCCGCGATGTATTTCAATGACTCTTTCACCGTGCAGGCGCCAACGGTGCTCCCAGGGCTAGCATCATGTTAGCACCATTCTTCCCAGCCTACACGAAGCTTTGTGACCATTGCACGTACTGGAAGTTGAACAGTGTCAGACCCAGGGCCTCGCAGCGCTTCAGTTCGTCTACGAAGCACGCATAGCTCTTCTCGCGAACCTCCGCGTCCGGGTTGCCCATGTTTACGAGGTAATTCCCGTGCGGGAGCACATGCTTCGCCTCGTAACCAAACGCCTTTAATCGCTCAACGAACGCCAGACGCGACTCTTCCGACTGGGGCGGCCCAACCCATTTACGCTGCGACTTGAGGAAAAGCGCGAAAGCGTTCGCGCTTGAGACGTTGAGCGAACAGTCCAGTTACTACGATGGGATAGAGGTACCCAATTGAAGCAGCGTTCAGTACAGCGTTCTCCACGCCACCAGCTGCCGATACGTGCGCGCCAATTTTCCATGAGGATTGAACGCGAGGGGCGTACGTCGCGGGGTCCGTCTGGAGTTGTACTTTCTTGCGCGCTTTCTGCTTCTTCACCTCGGCGGGTCCCTCTTTCTGACCGTCCACCGCCGTAGGTGCACGAGTCTCGCAGCCTTCGTTCTTTCTATTGCCTTTCTTTGCGACAGCAGGCAGCGGTATAGCCAAGTCTGGGAGTGGAAGCTCGGGGACAGCGACGTCATGCACCTGGTTCTCGGTAACGGGCACAGTGGCCTTAGCGCGCTTCGTTGGACGACCACTGGTCGACGCGACGGCCGTCACAACCGCAGCTGTCTTGACTGATGAGCGAGTTGAGACCATGGGAGTGCGCGCAGTCGGAGAATATGGGCAAGGCCTCGGCGAGCCAGACAGGGAACGCTTGGGAGCACTCCAAGTAAAAGGCAAAGGACGCGTCGTAGTACGCCAGGGTTGTAGCGCTAATATGATGCTTCGAGATGCCGTTATAGCAATAGCCGTAGCAGAACAGCTCTCAAAAACAGGTGTGGGAAGTAACGATTGCAGTGGTGGTGGTCAGGAGGAAAGTCAAACGTACATTACGTGCAGGAGCTTCAATTCAGTCTACCTAAGGTTAAGGTTAGCTGAGTGGCGCGCACCCGCCCGTTGCACACATTGTTGAGGTCGAATACTTACTCTGACTGCCGAGTTTGACACTATCACTCAAGAGATAGGTGCACGAAGAGCGACTAGCCCCATTTATAGGGTGCATTCTGAGGAACTCGGAGTACTTAATCGGCGTGCTTTAAGAGTCACTGCCCACTGTACGTGTCTGCCTATACTTTCTGTTACGAATGATGTGTCTGATCACTACTGAAGACTATGACATGGATGATGTCGTCTTGTACGATATCTTTCGTGCATTTCTGCACAGAACTGTATCTCTAATTACTGATCAGTGCGAGCCGAAACGATGGTTGGAATTGAAAAGATGGTATGCGCAGTTGCAGCTATACGTCAACAACACTCATTTCTCCGTGGCTCTTCGTCGGTTCTCTCGCCAAACCGGCCCCCACCGCATCACTACGTTTGTGAGCGGGTACATGGCGAATCCAATCAGACCTAGAAGTACGTATGTCCAACCCATCCCAAGCGCGTTGAGTATGATATCGAAAACGCCAACCATGAGCGCGCCCAGAAGGCATCGGAAGAGATTGTTCTGGAGATTGTGAGTGACGGATGATAGCAAAATACAACTGTGCTCACGCAAGCAGTGATAGCGCCACCCTGATTGGGAAATACGTCGATAGTCAGAGCAGTGATGATGTTGAAGAAGCCGGAAACGCAGCCGCCCACTAAGATTTAATGAATAACTTGCTCATATAAGAGCGCACGAAGAAACGAAGACGTACTGATGAACTGTAAGATAAGCGGGACCGCAATATGCACGCGGAACTGCAGGCACCAGCCGTACCCTATGGTGCATAACAAGAATGGGGTAAGGCACCATGGCATCAGCCTGAGACGCGCTCGCTCGATAGGAAAGTCGTTCTCATCCACATCACCCTCATCGCCGCCGGCTTCCCTCCTGCGCCGGGCCAGCCACTTGGTGCGAAAGCGGGAGTACTCTCGATCTAGCAGTTTGCCCATACCAAGGGTGCCGATGGTATTGCCGCTGCCAAGCGCAAGGAAGCAGAGCCCGATCTCGGTCTGGTTAAGGTAAGGATAGACAACAGAGAAGAGTGAAGATAATGAAGCAAGAACCCCGTAGAAGATGGCGTATTGAACGCTACGTCGAGTTAGCATGACGAGGCTGATCCTCAGCAAGCAGACTCACGCCATAAAAAAGAGGAGGATGAAGACATCCGGAGACACCAGGATGCGTAACGGGTTGATGAGCTTGCGTTGCGGGGGTATGGTGCTTGCATCTTGAGCGCTGTCATCTCGGTTGCGAGGCATGAGCGGTACGAGTGGCCGATACCAGAACGACGGCCGGATGCTGCCATTGCCTACCAGATTCCGCAAAGTCTCGGGCATGAACCTATGAGATGGTCAGCGCCATCTCTGTCTATAACAACATGTAATCGACGAACAGTGCAACGATGATGGCGCATATTGAGGACGCAATGCACAAGAACCAAAAGATCGACCTAAAACCTGGTTTCAGCATGTCGGCGGGAGCGGTGAATGCTCCTCTTTACCTCCAGCCCAGTCCCTGCGTCAAGCCTCCGCCGATGATGGGCCCAAGCGTAGGGCCAACCGAGGGCGCGAACATCAACACTCCCGTGAAGACGCCTCGCTCTTGCCGAGTGATGATATCTCCCATGACGCCCGACGCTATAAAAAGGTCAGCACGCCTGTTCGCGACATATGGCAAGAACCTCACCCAGTGCAACAGTACTAGCAGATCCCGCCGCTTGGATACAGCGAAGAAGCATAAGTAGCCAGTAAGCGTCGGTAGGGCATAGGGCTAAGCCGACGCAGGAGAGGGCCAGTATCAGCAAGCAGATCATGAAGATCGGTCGCCGTCCTGATCTATCTGCCAAGTTTCCGAATAACATAGGCGTGACTGTGAGGGATGAAGTCGGTCGGATTCTAATGACAGTGCCAGATTGCACGGTACTTACCTCCCTGAAAGACCATGTACACTGTGACGGTCAAGTTGATCTGCTCGGTCGATTTGTGGAACTGTTCGGCCATGACTTGACTGGTGTAAGATACGACCTACACACTACATAAACGCTGAATGCGTACCAGGAATTGCGGGAAAGTAGACATTGGCTGTAAGTGGGCTGTCGTGGGATGCGTTAGTCTGGTTGGCATTGACCGAGTGGTATGGCGTACCTGAAGAGAGATGACCATGCCGCCAAGTTGATGATGTACCATTTCTCACGCATCGTGAATATAGTGAAAGGTGCAGGAGTGGCGTCGACAGCGGCGGGAATGTCGCCCTTCGCCTCCTTCTCTGGGGCCCCCACTACAGATTGGTCTTCGTTGTGTTCAGACGAGGACATGTTCGAACAAGTGGGTAGAAAGCGCCTGGGACGGCGATGTCTTCTTGGCGGACATCTATATGTACGAGAAGTCGTTGCATAGTCGGCGAACGGATTGCGCGACGGAACGAGGCTCTCTGCGTCGGACGGTACCGAAGTGGCGAACGGAAATGCCGCAGAAAGCGCTTCAGGTGAGCCACCTTCCATATTGAGTTGGCATGTATACGGATCTCAACAACACCGCAGGGACATGTCAGTTCCGTCGGGTCGAGATCATGACATGTCGACTGACGCCGCCAGCGAGCAATACCGAGTGGGTCGCGTCGGTAGGTGTCGACAAGGGCGCTTTGCGCATGGTACATGTACAGAACGACTGTGACCTTCTGAAGTCCTAGAGAAAGCTATCGGGATGCACAACTTCGCTCTGTATTGATGGTGGCAGGAAGTTCGAAGGAAAGGCAAATGGGAGATTTCGATATTCCCACCGTGGGAATGATCGGCTTTTCCCGATCGTATTTCGCACACACAGGCGCCCACCCGCTGCCTGGCATCCACTTCTTTTGGCAGGATATCTCGAGTATTCCGAAGGCAAGCATAGCGGTAAGCTACCAACTACGCCACTTATCCTCCAATTCGTGAGCGCTACCCGCATCCTCGTCACTCGTCCTCATCCACTTCATCGGCGGATCTCGCAGATGAGTCTTGTTTGGTCTGAGGGCAGTCATTGAAGATCCGATACGGAGCTTTCTGGGTGCGTTCACGTCCTCGTCAGGCAAGCATGACTCGGAAGAGAAGTAGTGGGGCTCGGCACCGGTAACGGTACGGTGAAGTTGCAGACATCAGAGGGTATAGACTACGAAACAGGCGCAGACGTTGAGTCCTGATTGGACATTCGTTCTTGATCAGCGATAAATGAGCGCAGGATAGAGAGACAAAGGCTCTCGGAAAAACGGCAGGGAGGATGCTGGTGGTTCGTTGAGGCATCAATTTCAACCATCAAGTTAGAGTCGACCTGTGGCCCGAATACTCCCACGGTGAGACCAGGTCGAGCGTACTTTCCCACTACTCCATCCGCCGCATTAAAGCCACACAAGCTCATAGTGCTGTCATTCTTTCGTGTCTAGGCCGCTGTAAATCTCTTCAACACCGCTCAAGCACACCAACGACGCCCTGCCATGTACAGGGCGCGCAGCCGCAACGTTCGTTGAGGGCCCTCTTAACAAACGAACAACGTTTGTACCTTCCGCGATAGCATTACAAGACTGCGTTGAGCTCAACCACCGTCCGGTATCAATATACAAAGGAAGCTTCCGCTCGACTAGTAGAGCACCTTGCTCAAACGCTGCACGCTGTTCAGCAAGACATCGCCCTTCCTAAGCACCGCATCCGTCTGCGCGCTCTTCGTCGGTGGCCTGGTCGTCTCGACGATCCCATGTACCTTGTCGATGGTAGCATGTAACCTTCCCGATGCGATGAATCGTGATAGCTCACTGTAATAACGGTTAGCATTCACATATGAAGGGTAGGAGGAACACGGGTCGTACTTGTCCATAAAGTCAACGGTGACGCCAAATGCTGCACTCAGGCTCTCGAGCGTGAGCGATTGGTAGGATTGAAGGAGTTGGGCATAGGCGAGGATGCGCATTTCGCGTACGTAGTACCGCGTGTGTTGGTGCAACAGGCGGGAGGGGAGCAAGTGCGTCTGTTCGATCTCGGCTAAGTCAACATATATTAGCTCAAAGGTCCTTCAAATTGAGATGAGAAAGACGCTTACCCAGTGCGCGGAAGAACTTGTCGTAATGACAATCATACAGATGCTTGATATAATCCGCCAACGTCGGCAACTCAGGCAAGACCTGTACCACATCGCTCGCTCCAATGATCTTCTTTTTCAACTCTACCCTCTCCAACGTCAACGTCCCACTCAAGATCGTAAGCGCGACGAAATCATTATACGGTAGCAATTCCGTCGCAGTGAACGTCGAGAGCGCGTCGATGAACAAGTCTGCTCCGCGTCCGAATTGGCGGATGGAGAGCGCGTGAAGGCCTTGGTAGACCTTGAGACGGTTGCGCCTGTCCCAGTCGCCGCCCTTTTCGACGAGCTCTTCGGCGAGAGTCAGGGCTGTTGTGATCAGGTCGTTGTCGCCGAAGAAGAAGCCGATGCGGGTGCGGGTGAGGGCAATGTCTATTCGTGAGCCTACGCCGGGCGTCTTTTCGAGCGCGACGTCGTGTGCGTCCAAAGCTTTCTTCTATAATTGATTATTAGTTGAATACGATTGTAACGAGATAGAATCCCACAAACCTTCTCGCCGATGCGGGTGAGGTACATCGCCTTTGCCCTCAGACACTCGGCAATATCCGTCTCGCCTTCCATCTCCTCGCTCTCCTTCAATTTCTTGTCCAACCTCTCGAGCTCCTCGTTATTCTCCTTTTCCATCTTGTCCAGCAACGCCTGATCGCGCGGCACGACGCCCGACTCGACGACGAGACGGTAATAGGCGCTCATCGCGTCTGCCTCGATCCCGCGCAATAAAGCCTGGCGCGCATCGGAGTGTAGGTGAGACAGGTGAGGCTGGGTGAGAATAAAGTGTTCCTGGGGCAAGGCCAGGTTCGGGTAGGGCAGCACTTTGTCTTCGGCCATGATGAGCGTCTGAGGTTGAGAGACGCGACGCGCGTCGCGTGCGAAGTTCACTGCGACGCGTAACGCGTGCACACGCGTCGCGTCCACTTCAATCAAACCCACCATGGCCTCTACTCTGGAACAGCAGCTCGAACAGGCTCAGGCGCTCGCGTCAAAGGAGCCAACACGCGCAGAAGCTCTCTATAAAGAAATACTAAAGGAGCCGGCGTCGAACAATGCAGAAGCGCTGCGGCATCAAGAGACGGCGCTCGTCAAGCTCGGCGAGCTCTACCGCGATCAAAAGTACTGTTTATTATTTAAACCTTATGCAATGTACTGAATGGTGTACAGGAACGCGAAGGGACTGGCAGAAGTCATCACGCTTTCACGATCGTACATGTCCTCCACTGCGAAGGCAAAGACGGCCAAGCTCAGTTCGTACTTTACTCGCAATCCATATTCGCTTGTATTGATCTATATATGAACAGTCCGAACGCTCCTCGATTACTTCAACCCGATACCCGATAGCTCGCAGACGCAAATAGACGTCCTCAAGGAGAACATCGATTGGGCCAAACGCGAGAAGCGCATCTTCCAGAAACAGAACCTCGAGACCCGGCTCGTCGGCATGTACGCGCTCTCTCTTCCCATCATACGCAAAGGTTTTGTACTGACAAAAAATACCTGTCAATAGCTACTTGGACACCAACCAATACAAACCCGCGCTAGCCCTCATCGACGGTCTCCTTGCCGAACTCAAACGTCTGGACGACAAGATGGTCCTAACCGAAGTCCACCTCCTCGAATCGCGCGTCTACCGCGGCATAGGCAACCTCTCCAAATCCAAAGCCGCTCTCACATCCGCCCGTACAGCCGCCAACAGCATCTACTGTCCTCCCCACCTCCAATCCGCCCTCGACCTCCAATCTGGCGTCCTACACGCAGAGGACAAAGACTACACTACAGCGTACTCTTACTTCTTCGAGACGTTCGAGGGTATGGCTGCACAGGACGACGAGCCCGGCGCATTGGGAGCGTTGAAGTATATGTTGCTGTGTAAGATCATGCTCGCGGCGCCGGACGATGTCACGGCGTTATTAACGCACAAGAACGCCGCGCCGTACGCTCAACGACGCGAGATCGAAGCCATGCGAGCCGTAGCGCGCGCTCACGCCGCACGCGACCTCGCAGCATTCGAACAAGCCTTACGCGATTTCCGCGAGCTTTCGGCAGACGCTACAGTTCGCGGACATCTCGCTGCGTTATACGATACGCTGCTCGAGCAGAACTTGTTGCGTATAGTCGAGCCTTATTCTGTGGTGGAGATCGAGCACGTCGCGCAGCAGGTCGGACAGGGAAGACAGAGCGTAGAGGCCAAGCTTAGCCAGATGGTGTTGGATAAGCTGTTGCATGGCGTTTTGGATCAGGGGAGGGGATGTCTTTTGCTTTTCGATGAGCCGACTAGCGATAAGACTTATGATGCGGCTATCAAGACGTTGGAGGAGGTCAGCAAGGTCGTGGATTCGTTGTATGCTAAGGTGAGCGTTTCTTCTCTTTTTTTGGGAAATGGTTACTGACGATGTCTTTGCAGTCGGTCAAGATTGCATGATTTCGGGTGTATCACGCAAGCCTGTATATTATACTCATTGCATTCATCATTGAGGGAATACGTCCAAGCTCGGCTAACGGTCGGTGTGAGTGCTGACTTGGAGATATTCAACTGGCGCCAAGTTCAGCCAAGACTGCTGGTAGCGCCTCCGGCACGCTCCTCCAACAGTGCATCAGCAGTGCATGCCCTATTAACGTCGATCAAGCTTCAAAGCTCAGCGCCCGAGCCCTTGTTCGCGTCCCAAACTAACCAGCTCTCAGGCATACCGGACAACGAAACGGTCGCTCGGGGTTCCAGACTGTTGCTCAGGACACCGACGAGCGCGCTGGCAGGACGTCCCCCGATGACAGCACTGGTCGGCCTCAGAACGAGCGTGACAACACGATCCAGGACTCTAACTTAAACCGCCGCCGTCTTCCGACCTATCTGGCGTCTCTGAATATAACGTACGCCTGTCGTGTACTTACATGAGGCAAGACGTACACGCCGACGATGTTCTAGTCCGATGCGCGCCTGAACTCAGCTAGTGCCAGCTGCGTGAGAGTACTGGACTCAAGCGCCTTTATAGTCGCTGAAGTTCGTGAAGGCCTGAAGACTTCGGTTTGGCTTGATTCATCCTATACGCCTCTGGTGAAGACTATGATGCGGAGGTTTTTCGTTACGAGGCCCTCTGCATCTAAAATGCATGGTCCAATTTTGTACCGCTAGAAAGATATGCTTCTGAGAGCGTTCGATGCAACATATCAATTTATTCTCGCGGTTTCTCACCGGTCAAGTCCGACCTAGCGTCGATTTGCTGGACACGTCTCTGGGTGAGCCTGCAAGTAGCCGAGAATGTCCAAAGGCGGCCTGATGATGGATCGCTATGTTCTAACCCTAACCCTAAGTACATGTGCTCTCTCTCCTCGCGCCCGACTCTCCTCCAGACCTCACTCCACCGCGAGTAACAACGACAGAACTGCATCACAGGGTCTTCCCTGCCAGGCTCAGAGTCTCGGTCTCTTGCGCCCCTGTGTTCTGTTGTCCGCTGTCCCTGACTAATGACCTTGAGGTTGGCTGCGCTTGAGATAGAGACATCTCGTGAGGAACCGTGAACTTGGATTACCCAACAATATACATACATGGAGGGGATGCTGCGCCCGCCGCGCTGAAGCCAACCTACATGCGCCGCTAGTACTGGTCTGTCGCACGACGCCGCAGTCGTACTTATCGCATCTGGCCTGGGCGCTTCTTGACTCCGCCGAGCCGCGCAACGCGCTGCTTTTATATGTAGTTCACGACACCTATTCCTCAACGCAGGTACAATGTGTACAAACAGACAGTAGCGCATACATCCCATAGAGACCCGTAGAAAGATAATGAATGATAGATACGCAAACTGACAAGGAGAGAGTTGCAGCCACGAACTTCCCTCCCAGCGCCACATGCCCATACATCATTCCTTGAGGAACGACGCATTGTTGTCCGGCAATGAAGCGTTCAGACCCTTCAGTTCCAGGTCGCCATTGAACGAGACGTCGGAAGGGTCAACCCGTCCCTTGGAATCCGAGGTTTGGGTGAACGTCGTACTGTTCATGGCGACAAACATGGGTCGCGTCACCCGACGAGAGCCATTAGTGCCCATCGAGGACTCGGGATCACGCGAGGTCACGGTCGTCGAGAGGAACGCTTGCGTCTCGGTTGACCACCCGCGTCCGATTGCGACGCGGTATACGATGAGAAGCGTGGCAATAGCCTGTATTGAATCGAGATTAGCACTAATATTCTTTGGCACCCAGGAGCGGGAGAGGGTGAGAGTATGTACCTGAATTTCGCCAAGAGGCTGCAGGAAGAGGTTGGCAACCGCGCTGCCTTCGACCAGGGGAACGAGACAGAGGAGGGTGAAAGACGAGGTGATGAGCGACGATTCGACGACGATGGCCGCAATGCCTGTATACTGGTCGCCGTGGCTGTGGCCGGGCATAGCAGACAGAATCGAGCGGCGGTAATAGTACAGCCTTCCGCAGATCGCGAACGTGACGACGACGTTGAAGGCGAGAGAAGTGGCAAAGAACGGGATGATCCAGTTAACGTTGGAAGCGGAACCCCAGGGCGAACTTGACGAAAGCTGGATAAGAAGCAAGACACCCATTGCTAACACGTTGCAAATCAGTCATATACTAGCAAAGTCGCATGGAATGATGTACTCACAGAAAGTTCCGGCAAATAGGAGAGTAGGGAGTGCCATGATGAGCCAGCTGGATCGCCTGGACCCTCGGAAGATGACCCAGAATCGCCAGAGCTTCAGGAAAGCGTGAGTGAGACGCACATACTACCGGGAAAGGACGGACATACCATCAGCGCGTCACCAAGCCAGTTGGCCAGCATATATGAGATGTTGCACATCGTATTGAGCGTGACGAAGTAGAAATCGTTCTCATACTGAGCTGGGCCGCCAGGGTAATTCCGGTTGTCGATGAAGGCGAGTTGAGCGAAAGAGGTAGCACCCGCCAGGTTAAGCGTGTTGAGGATGAGAATGAGCGTTGTGTAAACCAGAAAGATGTCGCTTCCGCGGATGCCGCGGCGCCTGCGAGCCCAGAGGAGATGAATGCAGATACAGTACAACATGAACAGCGCGCCATAGGCCACGCCGGTCAGAACAGTACCCTGGAGGTACGTCTTCTCGGCGAATATGGCCTCGCTCGGCTCATCCGGCGCGTATGACATCGGGCGCTATGTACAGTGAGCGGTTTCGCTAGGTTGCGGGGTTCGAGAGAAACGGCCCGGGGACCACCGAGCTTTACGGATAGCCTTATAGCAGTCACCTTGGGCGCGCTTATTCCTCTTCTCATGCCGTTCAGGGCCGTCCGGCGCGTCATTTGGCATCAGAGAGCACCTTGTGGGAGCACTTCCTCAGAAGGAAGCGCTTCGAGAGCATCTTGAAAAGCCAACTTCACCGCAGACAAGATAAAGCTCGGTACCTCCAAGAAGAACGTCGAGGAAGGTGTGCCCTGCATCATGCCCGATATTGAGGGGTGCAGACAAGCCGGAATAATGGTCAGAATGTATGTCCTTCGCGCAATGCCGTGCGCGAGCTTGTAGTATAGCCTGAAGTCGTTCACATTGAGTTCTAGGGTCGCGCTGCATCGAAAAGGTTGCCTTCTTTCCCTTGAGAGAACATGATCACGCGTGATGTGAGTCCCGGTCAGTTCTTCGAGCCGGTTGGTAAGACCGGTGAATAGCCCCGTGATAGCTCTCTGTTACGGGCACATGAGTTACTGATTTCTAGTCGATGCAGCGCCGATTTCTCCCCAATCAAAAGGCGTAGAAGCATGCCTTTTGCGAGGTGAGTGATACCGTGCATTGTTGGCGATGATATACCATGCTGTTTACCGTTCAGGGTTTGCGATGCGTCGATCGGACGCATTGGGTACTGTGGTTCTGGCTTCTTTAACTAGCCTGCGACTGTGATAGGCCATCCAATCGTTAGCTATAGTGGACAAGGGTTCTTCATGATAAGTACACCGCGGATACAGTGGAGGCGATCATAGCAACTATACGGCAGTGATGGTCCATGGACTGGAAGAGGGGATTGAGATACACACGGTGCCCGCCTGTGTGAGATATGTATCCCTGTGCGAGGTAGCCGTGCGGTGTTGGATAGGTGGCCTACAATTGAACAACGGGACAATGAGCCTGAGAGAGCATGGGACAGACATCAGAACTGTACCTTGTACCGAGAATCGTGCGCGCAGTGGCGGCCATGCGTGTGCAACGAGCTTGACGGACTTCACCGTTGCCATCGCCGTCCAGGGCGAGGATGAGCGCGACACGACCTCGCCTGTTGTGGCGAACTCGGCGGCGACGGCCGTGCGAGTCGCCCTGGATCGCCGGCGCGCGCCGCGGTTTCAACTCCTTCGACAGCAGTAAGACTGACAGCGGTGCTTTCACCCTTTTCCGCCACCTCGATGGCCTATCGTGGCTCGTTAAGGCACCAGCACCCTATCTTCAATTTGTCAATATATTGCGTTATACGCTCTGAGGTTGGCCGGAGGTGGAACTTGAGGGTCGTCCGAGCTGAAATTTCCTCGCGATGCAAGCCGAAGACAGACCGGCCACCTATGAGCAGGTATAGTTTCGTCATATGATAGAAAGGCGTCCGCTCCGGAGTCGAGGTTCTTGGGGGTCGCACTCAGCAAGCAGAGGCATGTCGCAGCAGCGCGAGATACGATGATGGAGGAAGCTGAGAAGTTGATCCTGCGCGCGGACGTCGCCTGCTAAGGCTTTCCTCTTGCCTTGCTCTCATAGCGTGAGCAGCTCAAACGCCACAATGCAAATTGGCACGAAGATTTTCGCTCTATCCCATTGTTCCATCGGAATACTAGCCATCCCAATGCCAACCAACACGACATCCGTGTCAACAAGAGAGACCACGCTCAAGCCGGCATCCGAACTCGGAGGGCATCTGCTCGCTGAACGCTTCTGGCCACATAGACTGCGGCCCTATCCTTCGCGCTACGTTTGTGGGAGTGCAATTGAGCGTAACGAAGTGGCCGTCTGGTGCGACCGCTGAGCGCTGAGCGCTGAGCTGTGGGTCGTCTGTGGGAGCACCTCAGCTCCCAGTGTCTGGAAGCTGTTGCTCGTTGCCTGATTTCATTGCCGTGCATACAGTGTTACTCACGTTGTCAGGCGGGGTCTCATTGAGGGCTGGCCAGTGGACATTGATCACTAGTTTGACAGCATACACAGGTGCGACTAGAGGTATAGCAAACATGTCCTGCCTTCAGGCGTCCCAATAAGGTTCACCGCCCATATCGATGCACTCAGCCCCCCTGTCACACTAGACTTGCAATAGCCGTATCCCTATGCCCACCATCTCGCAACCAAGTCTCAGTTTGACGTCATGCGGTTGAGTGTTGGATCATGTAGATGGCTGAGAACACAATAAACGTGCTGAAAGATGAAAGCAATGGTGGCGACCGACCTGGTTTGGGCTCAGTTATGCCCTGCCACCACTCGACGGAGCAGCCACTACCATCGTCCTCGTTCACTGAGCAAGCAACCTCGAAGGTGAGCAGCTGATCCATCGAACACGCAAAGTTGCGGTGCCAAATGACTTCCTCGCCATGCTTCAGGTCGATCTCGGCGACCTTCGTCACGCGTTGCGGGCGTGTAGCGTACGTGAGCGTGCTGGCGTCAAGCTGTTGCGTTATGTTGAGGCGATAGAGCGACAGGGTAACCACATGCCCAGGGCGAACGAGAGCGTCGGACGTGAGTGCGGGAAGGGAGAGTCGCACCTCGCACTTCTCCATGCCCCAGTCGAGCGCTCTGAACTGGACGACCGTTGAGATCTACGACGCTAAGTTAGTCTTGAGTAACGCTGAGGTATCAACGGCATTCACAGTATCTTTCACCAGTACATGAAGCTGTCGCGGAGATATAGTCCCAACATTCGGCATGTACTGCTTGGAATCGACTGGGAACACTTTGTTGACATCCGCGCTATCAACAGGCGCGGTCAGGATGGGGTAGTTGTCGAAGTCGTGCTGAACGGGAGGCGATGGGCGGACAATCTTGTCGAAGTTGATGAATTGTGAGGGGCGTCTTAGATTTCCGATGTCACTAGTGCGCATGTTGGCGAGATCGCTAAGCCGGAGAGGGAGGGACTGAGTCTGCGTGCTTGGCTGCTGGGACGGTAGCAGCGACAGCGCGCCATTGACTAGCGTGCATATGGCGCAGAGGAAGACGGCGATGCAAACCTCGCGGGTCCAAGGCGAAGCCTTCGCCGGGATAACATGAGATGAGGACCGCTCGTCGTCGACCTCGACATCCTCTTTGCTAGATGTAGGCGATGTCAGCAGCGGTTGGTACATGGTGGTCCTGAGTACGTCGCTCATAGTCAGGAACGTGCAAGTCTGGATGCGTTATGCTCACAATCTCCGAGTCGTTAAAAAGCTTGATGTCGGGACACGCATCGGAGATGAAGATATCTGGGTCGAACCGACGGTTCGAACGTCGCAAGGCAGCAAGCATGCAATTATGGTTCGACCCTTCAAGCTGCACGAACGCGACGCTTTGACACACGCATCACTCTAGCGCTAGATCCGCCTGAGAAAATGGCTTCGTAGCCGCAGTGATAGTAGCCCTTGATCAGAAAGCGCTACATACGGGCCACAGTGAACCTTCTACTGCTCGATTGCTCCCGCCCGACGCGACGCCGTGTAGAAGAACGAGACTGGGCGATGTCAGTAGGCGAGGATGGAGGGCTCTAAATGCCGAGTTGACACGCCTGCATACTTCCTATCGTATACCTCTATGATTCGGACTGACTATCCTAAAACGTTGCAATAAAACCGCCTGTCACACCACGTATGGGGCTTTGTTGACAGGAAACTCCGATTAGCCGATTGCCTCATGGATACGTCAACTCTAGAAACTATCAGACCACGAACTTCTCACACCTCACAACTCTAAAGACGTTGCACCAAGTGTTGGATATATCTCGTGTCGACGAAAGATAAGAATAGCGCCGAGTTATGAATCAGTAACGGTATAGAACGTGCTATCTGGATACGAGAAGCCCAGGAAGTGGATGCACTCAGTCGTGTGCCACCAGAAACCCCGTCCTCGAGAGCAAAGTTACCATGCTAACGTATCAAGTTAATCACGAAGGCCCTTTGAGTTTGATCCTCAGTAGATGCGAAAGATATCATGAGTTGAGGCGCAGGACGGGTGGAAGACGGTTCGTTGGAATAGCTAGCGCTAAGCGTTGCAGCGCCATCACGAGCCCCATACCATGCAGGCTTGTCCCACATAGAAGTTGAGCCATGATCGCAAGAGGCCGGACTCGATGCTGGGATGAATGTTGGGATAACCTCGCCCAAAAGAAATTGGGGATACTGGTAGTTTTGGTCAAGCCGCGAGGCACAAGGAGCCGGCCGGTTATCTCCGATTGAGGCGAGCGCTTCGCGCCCACGCTGTCGGAGAAGACTCGAACTTCACTCGGCTACGCTCATGAGCCCACTCTCCATCCCGCTCGCGCTGCCCCAGCTGAGCCCAGCAGATGCATTAATCAGCCACCGTGTATTACTTCACACAATGTCACTCGTTACACCGTATCTCGCAGCAGAGGAGCCCGCTACTGTATGGCAATGGTATAACCTGTTCAGAACTACTGGACGACGTGCTTGTTGTGGAAGGCAACGGAGAGAAGATATACACGGTGACCTGTACTCAAGACCGCGAAAGGCCGGATCTAGTTCCACTGCCTACTCCAGTCATTCCAGTCAGCAAAGTTCTGCCCCATATCCGCGTACAGCCTTTCCCAATCCTCACAAACGAGCGTGTCTCCGATCCGTTCCATCTCGAAATCACGCGTCATAAAGTCCCCCCTCTCAAGCGTGTCGTCGGCGGCGCATAGTAACGTTCGGCGCAGATAATCCAGGCAATGGTTGAAATGCTCGGGACTGCCGTCACTCTGGCCCACTTTTGGAGGGGTACCGAGGAGAGCATGCTGAAAGACACGTAGGCAATGCGTCTGGTGAAGATGCGCGACGATGAAGATGTGGTGATTCGGTCCTAGGCGCACGCGTCCGTGCCCAATATCTGTCATGACCGTGCTCTCCTGCCACTCCTGTTCGGCTACCGGACTGGATACATTCAACGAAAGCCGCACGCTCTCGTGAAGGGTCATGGCGACATTGTCCAGACGGTCACTGGGAAAGAGATGTGGGTAGTCGAGACCTCGCCAAGTATACTGTGTTTCGGCGGCGAGTTCTTCATGTCCAGATGAGCATGGATGCACATATTGGTGATGGCCAGTGCGCACACTCACTTAAGCTCGCCATATGTGGCCCAACGATGTGTGCAATGCGACTGATGACCGTTGCGACGTTGCCGAGTACGAGAGCCCACAAAAGGACACGAAGAGAGAGGGCTCCTTGCAAGGCGCGCGAATGCATGACGTTGGCGCAGGATGTAGGCAAGGGAGAGTTGCGTTGGATGGAGAGAAAGTATTGGCGACTGTTCAAGCATGTGCAGGACTGATCCTTCTGACAGCCTCGGGAACAATTTGCCCCGCTTATCTTCTGCTGGTCGGCACAAATCAGAGTAGATTTACCTCTCGGCTTCAGATGGAGAACCGTGTCAAGCCGCAAAGCGGTTGTTGAGCAGAGATTGACTAGCCCGCTTCTTGTCCACCTCCATCAAGAAGGACGAGTTCCATATGTCCCACCACTGTGGGGGAAGCCCACTCAGAGATGGGGGACCTGTCCAATATTTTCAAATGATGAATGTCGAGTGAAATGCAGCGGTGAGAGAATACAGTGTGCTGGTATAAGCGGAAACTTGATGGCTTCTTTCGGCGGGGGCCGTAAGCAGCGACTTGCCACACGCGGCTATTGCAGACATGAGGACCACCCCACAAGTGTACACGCACGATTCTCCGTAGACCTAATCTTCCACTGGCAGATGCATCTGATGTTCTGCTGGTACTTACCATGATACAGTGCGGCGCAGATACGTCGGCTACGTTCTCTAATCATTCTCAAGCCAAGGACGCCTTTCGACTTGGAACCAACGAACAAAAAACTTCCTTGCACTGGGTCCCCATATAATCGGTTGCGTCGCGGGTACCTGTTGTACTACCCAGCAATAAGGACGGCGCAGTACCTGCGATAGTACGACCGATCCTACAGCGCTGATTGAGCTGTCTCCTTTCACGGATCCATGCGGATAGTCCCCAATGTTGAGAGTACATCCGGAGAACCATCATCTGATTCCACGCCAGCCTGCGAGCTTCTTCTCACAGCGATCGCGCTTTGCTCGGGTGATACGTATCGACGCTGCACCACATGTAAGTTTTTGCCAACTCCAGGAGTCTGTCGGACCTTCGTAGCTCGACGCAGTCGATAGCAAGCCGGGGCGTATTGGTACCGGTGAGGTAGGGAGGCATATATAACGTGTGTAACATCCTCTTTCATCCCAGCCTGGTCTTGCCCAACGCCTATCACCTAACGCTCAACCCGAACTACCTGGTGGGAGCAAACCATGTTCATTCAACGCTCCGTCGTCATGCTACTTGTGGCACTCGTGCTCGTTGTCAAAGCTCGGCCTACCAACTTTGAATCCGCCGCCCGCCACGAAGCCGTGGAATCTTCAGAAGATGACTACGTATTGAGTACGTACACCATTGGCAGCTCTACATTGCCGCTGACAGACTCACGAAACTTTCACTTGGGTAGCCACCGAGGGGGACATCGCGGGGCACTAGTCTTGTTGCACACGTCGTACCCTCGTGATACCTGTAAGTAACCTAGGTTATGCGTGGTAATGGCGCGCTCGGCTAACGAGCCGTCCTCTCATAGACCATGTCAGATTCATGAGGTGCTGTTGTTGCGGGACTTGCGAGTCGGATCTGTTTCCCACAGCGTGTTTCAGTGTGGCACGATGCCCGGGGCTTAAAGTTTATATTTTGGCACCTGTGATCGCCCCAGTACAGCAAACTCTGAGTGACAAGCGACAGACGGTAGTCTGGGTCGTTAAGAAAACATGGTTGTTCGCGTGCCGCCTCCGCTTTCCCAGCACCCCAGAAGATGAACGGCAGGGCCTGCAACGGACACAAGACCCACGTGAATTGGGATACGAACTGAACTGGCGTACATCTTTATCCAGAATCCATGATTGTATGCGGTCTGCTTGTGGGCAATATTGAATCCGAATCAAGTCAGTTCGTTGATCAATCAACGTTAGAAGGCCAGAATAGCAGCGAGATATCATGATCATTTTATCATCCTCTGTAATCAATGCCCGTGTGACGGACGTCTTCTCCTGTGTCCGTCCGTGTGAGCAGTCCGCGCGTGTCGAGACAGCTACTCCGTTATGCAGTATATATAGAACACGCGTTTCACTCGGTGACCATAGCCCAGTTTCCTTGCGCGACGCACTCTACATTCACCCTTGAGAACCGATCGACAGCAGAATATGTTCATTCAGCGTCGTTTCCTTGTCTTGTTGCTTGCAACAGTCGTCCTTGTCGTCAGGGCATCCCCTGTCAATGTCGCATACACCGGTACTGAGCTCCCAACGCCCGACGACGACTTTGTGCTGGGTACGCAAATCCCCCAAAGGACGAATACGCGGAGTGCTGACTTTACGAGTAGATTCTGAGGGTGCCTTAAGCGGCCATCGAGAATCAAGCTTCAACTGAGGCTTCGTCTGTGAGTGAGCTATGTTGTTTGACATGCACATTTCCGTAGTACTGACCAGTCCCATGTAGACGCGAACTGCGTGAGATACTCCCGCAGCTGTCACCGAAAGCCAACTCTCCTCCGCTGGCAAGCTGTTTCCGGCCCGAGGCGACATCTGTTGAATCATTTGTCTATGTGTACCGTCGTACGATGCGACCATCTGTGCTTTCATCATTCTTGAGGCGGCGTGAAGGAGACGTCGAGGTCCAGACGAGCTTGTAACATCAGGTATGTGCCCTGTTGGGGCATTGCAGCCGGCAACGTCTGCTGTCACCCGAGGGTTGGCGAGTCTAGCCAGTGCGAAAGAGATTAGCGCTGTCGAAGTTCGAGATCGCCACCCATGCACAAGTGCGGATGACTTCCTTGCTGGGTTGTTTGTTACCTTAAGAGTCTGGCTTGAACATTTAAGGAGTCCATGGACGCAAAAGTACCAATGACTGTAATCGAACACAAAGCATCCATCCCTGTATGAGACTACACGATGACGGGAGGAACGCTCGTGTAAGTGGCGGGAGTACAAGACAGAAGTCCAGATGCAGATGATGCAGCGTGGCCCGACGACTGACTGCGGGTCCAACCGGTTGCCGCGTCGGGAGTGCGTGGGAAGATTGATCCCCCGACTTGCGTTTCTCTACCCTTCTCTTCCAGCGCCCATGGGTCTTTCCGATCCCGTTCTTTGTCTCAATCTGCCCGGACGCCAATCCAGAAGTCTTTCCTTCCGATATATACCAGAAAGTAGCTGCCAGGATCTCGCGATTATCGTCGACTATCCGAGGGAGGATGCGGATCCTGTCGTCCTCTCGATGCGCACCTGCAGCATGGGCCGGCGACTGTACCAGTTTCCGTGAGGATGCGGGGATCAATGCGCAAGGCCAAAACCTGCGGCTTGATCACCCTCGCTGATTGTACCACACCGCACCCAATACACTGACAGTAGTTGAGCTTTTACCATGGGAAGGAAGCGGCGTCGGTGGCAACGTTACCCCGAGAACCTTTGCGCCCTTCGACGCCGCTCTGTATCCGCGCGCTATGTGGCGCGTGCCTTCGTTAGACGAATCATTCTTGCTTCGAAATCTCGCAATAACGATAGGTTCACGCATTAGTCCCGCGAAGAGGGCACTCCCATGGTTAACCTTCTTTCTTGATGGCCACGATGCTTCATACTCCGAATCAGTCTCCAGATGACAAGACAACTGCCCTGCGAACCGGTTCGACTCTCACTTCCCTGCCATACACGCCAACAGCCTGCCGGAGCTGGAGCGTAAGGGACGAGTCCTTCGAACATTAACTCGTATCAGATACTAGAACCGTGCCCCAAATGCTTACCCTTCCTGCGCGGCCGCGAGCTACATCCACCGCCCCCCACCATTCGCCTCTCAATCCCAGAATGCTCTCCTCACGGGCGCGTAACCCTCTCGCGGGAGTGGGGATTATCGCATGTATATCCCTCGGCGTATTTGCCCTCTTTCGGGGTCAGGCCCATTATTATTCTACGACCGGACTAACGTCCGATGCCTTAAATCTTCTGGGTGCGTATTCGCTACAATGCCAGGTGCATCAATGTACTCATTCACATCTGTAGTTCCCTCTCTTGGCATCCACTTTTCTGAGCCCGTGGCAATGAACATCGCTGGATCGCCGCGCTACAACATACATGGCCCAGACGCCACAGAGGAATGGCAGCGCCTTCTCCCCGACAGCGGACACACAGTTCGCATCGATGACGAGATATATACAGTCACCCTCTTCCACCAACTCAAGTGCTTGGATCTTATCCGCGAGCAATATGCGGCCGGCCCCGTACCCACTGCGCCTCCCATTATCCGCCACTGCATGAACTATCTTCGGCAGACGCTTCTATGCCACCCAAACCTGTCTCTGGAGAAGGGTGTGACGGCCCATGCGAGCGTGGAAACACGTTACGATGTTGCTTGTCGCGACTGGACAAAGGTCTACTCGACGGTGGATGGCATGGTCAAGGAGTATTGAGCTTTCGCCGTGTGTTGACTCTAGTTTTGCTCGCTCGTAAGCAGCTATTTGATTTTGTGCTTCACATTGTTCATCGTGTACAGATCTTCTGTCAGATATATGTGCCGCAGGCGATTTGGACGCTCTGGTGTACTGAAATCCAGGTCCCAGAATACATGCCTTCATTGAAGGCGTGGTGCGTGCGAGCGGACAGGCGACTTTCTATGGTATCTGGGAAGGATTGTGTCCTGTTGTGCCTCCCCAGTTATTGATCAATCACTGCGTTACGTTGCACGCCGAAAGGTAGCGGCGACGTCGCATGCCTTTCGATGTTTAACCCCGGTTAAGCTTGAACTACTGTGCTGGATAAAGTGCGGCAATACGTCCAGGGCCCTAGTAATGCACTTGCCTGTACTGGCACGATGCAGAAATCATTACGGCCGTTGTCACGCTAGTCTTGAGATATACATATGTACGGCCGACGCCGTCGTGTACGGGCCTGCGCCAGGGGTGCGAAAAGAGAGCGGTCAACTTCGTGCGCTATCAGGGCACATCGGCGCCGGCGCGTGGGTGCGAGATCAAGAAGTACTTCAGTCAGCAGTTCTGCAAGCGCGGAACTAGCAGTGAAGTAAACATCTCGTCGAAGCTAAGCTGCAGTGTATAAGTACCAGCTTCCCTCAGGCACCTTTGCCCGACCGCCGTAGTTCCTTGGTTAACACCCTCCTCGCGCCAGCATGTCCTTCGCACCAGACGAGCCAAGCGAGGCGATCTTCGCCGAGAAGACGTATCTTCAGGGTACTGTTCTCACTGGCGTGTCTTATGGCGCACTCTTCATGCTCTACTGCATCTGCATGCATCTTCTCTGGGATCGCAGACATCGTAAAGCACCCGGAAATACGTTCTACATGATTTACGCGACGTTCATCCTCATATTCAATACGCTGAACCTGGCGGGTGCCACCTCCTTCGCTCAACTCGCCTTCATCGACAACCGGAACTACCCTGGTGGCCCAGCTCAGTATGAGAACGACTTCTACTTTGTTACGCTCAACACAATGTGCAACGTGGCTTACATGCTCGGCAACTGGCTCGCGGATGGCCTCATGGTATGCTTCCCCTACTTCGCCTTTCGCACTCGCTGAACCACCGCCGCGAAGCTGTATCGTATCTGGATCATCTTCAGAGGGTCGAAGCAGTCCATGTGGCTGATCATGTCGCTCCCTTCCCTTCTTTACGCCGGCGCTTGGGGTAAGTCTCTTCTTCTGGAGCCTTCGGAGCTATCCGCTAACATCTGCCAGCCATGGGTGTCCTGCTCCTCATCCAACTCTCGCGATCTTCGCCCTGGGGCTCCGCCTCCAACGTTAACTGGATCATCCCGTTTTTCTCGATGTCGCTCACCTTCAACACCGTTGTCACACTTGTGATTGTCGGGAGGCTCTACTACTTCCGCCGCTCAATGTTGGCCGCGTTCCCCGGTAACACTCACGGCGACCACTACACCAATATGGCGGCAATCGTAGTCGAGTCGTCCGTCATCACGGCCGCTGCGACTCTTCTCTGCCTGGTACCGCTCGTCCGTGGAAATGCCGTAGCCAATGTCTTCCTGCAGCCTCTTGGTGAAATTCAAGTCAGTGCTTTTCATCGCTCGGTTGAGCACCCGAAGCAATACTGACATTACAACCTCATCCAGTCCGTTGCGACGCTTCTTATCATCTACCGCATTGCAATCGGGCGCGGATGGTCATCGGACACAACAGCTACTCTCCTCGCGACCACGCACGATGCCGAGGCGGCGGCCACTACGGGTACGAACATCGGCGGGCGGGAACGCCACGGGCTTTTCAGCCGCCGTGGTGCAAACGCCACGCAGTCAACTCACGTCGGCACATCTACCAACGCGTCGCTGAATCGAGACCGGGAGACGAAGGGTGAATTTGAGGAGGACGACGTCAAGGGCTGAAGAGTATAACGGTCCTTTTAACGTGATCTCAAACGTGTGTTTGCCTATGAAGTAGATAATGATAATCCACAAGGATAATTGCGAAGAGTGGAGTCCATTCTGAGAACACACCTGTTGACGAGGGAATTGAGAGTTCAGAGCGCCGCTTGGCATGGCGTACTAGATCACACTGAACCGGCCCACCCATCTCCACACGCAGGCTAGCGATCACTATGGATTTGGAGTAGCGAAGCTCATAACATCGCTCTTGACTATCATGCCTTCTCGCTTAGAACTGACACCGCCATTTGATACATTACATAGTACTCTCGGCCATTCAAACTCAAAGGCCTATGGTCTCCTGTCCAACGAAGATCGACATGGGAAGCATCATACCCACCTAGAAGGGGCGTGAGCAGCAATCTTAACAGTGGAGTCAACGAGTGAACTTACGACGAAGTTTGGAATATCAACCTAAAAGAGGTAAGCGGTTAGCAGCGTGAAATGGCAGAGATCGAATACTATACTTACAGCCTCGTGAATTCGAAGATCGCATGCAACGCTGCATAACATATACGCGTCTATACGGGAGAGGTTCTTCTCTGCACAAAGAAAGTTGACCATGCTCCGCACTGCTTCGCGGGTGGCCTTCGCAAAGCCTTCGAGTTCACGTGAGTAGCGGCACAGGAAGAAAAGTACAGGTACATACTGTCTTCAACACCAGTTGTGCAGTAGTATTCTTCTTTATCAGCACCAGGGACAGGCGGGGTCCTGAAGTGAGGAGTCTTGGTGTACGGCCTATCCTTGCGGACAGTGAGTCTGAACTTGGTCTTCATGAGCGTCTCGATCGCCGTCCCGCAAACCTCTGTAGAGCAGTGTGTGATCAGTGTTCTGCTATCGGATTGTGGCGGAAGTCTACAAACCTCCATCGCCCTGCGCGGCGTGACCATCCTGAAGAAGCGAGCATCAGCACGAGACAGGTGGTGAAGCGCAGAAATAGAACGCACCCCGCACGAGAACAATGCGCCTTTGACCTCCACAGGGAGGAAGAGCGTTGAGCCAGTGGTAACATGCCTAGTGTCAATGTTGCCGCCAGTATTGTAAGGTGGGATGGTCGAGAATTGGCCCTGCAGACCGCGCGCGACTCCAACAACCCCGCAGAAGGGGCGGAGTGGCACACGTATCGTACGCTCCTCGTCAAACCAAGCGCACATAGCCTCACGATCGAGCTTCCAGATCTTGATCGCGGGCGCTTCGGCGTCGAACTCGTCAGTCAAAACACCGAATCCGGGGAAGACGGCGCTCCAGCCCCAGTCTGCGGTCTCGAGCTCAAGAATGTCGACCTGGAGAACGTAGCCGGGTTCAGCGCCTTCAACGAAGACGGGGCCTTGCGCTGGGTCAAACGTCGAGAGGTCGCACTTGGCTAGGTCGCTGGCGATGGTCGTGGGTTGGATGGACCCGTTAGAGGCGTCGATACAGTCGAAGTGGACAGTGTCGCCGGACTTGATGGTTATGACAGGCGGTATGCTGGTTCAGATCAGCGATCTGGAATCCATGCGTAGTAGAGTGCGAGGGCTGCACCTATTGTCCCAGACATGATGCTTCTGTGGCTGGTGCACGGTGTGGATGGCCATGGCTGTGAGATAACACACACATGATCGCGTAGGCTTAAGTACGATTTGAGCGTGTATCTTCGTGCGCCATGCAGGCATGTCCGGCTTCCTATGGCCCATTCCGCGCGGGAAGCATCATACCCGTATCGTTCGCAGGCGAGTTCGAATCGATCTGGCGGTGGGAGGAGCTGAGTCAGCGAGGGACCTAAGCAGATATTCTGATAGATGAATAGAACAACTGCTGCCAGTGGCACTGAATGCTGATGGCAAACGACCGCCGTCTTGTACCTCGCCATTCCTGCGTTGCTCGACGTGGCGCGCTTACGAGCAGTTCGGTGTTGTACAACTCGATCCATACAAAGAAAGGCTTGTGAATATTTTTGGTGCTCGTCGCCGTTCACGCTACGGTCATTCTCGCAGCCACAATGGAGGTTCGAAGTAAGTTAAGCCACGGCGCAACCATAAAATAATTAAGCGCGCGCGCGCGTGCACGGTGCTGGACCTCAAGCTTTCTCCATGACCACCATGTCGACCAGCTCGGCTACCGCCACAGTAATCACCCAAGTACCATCTTGTCTACTTTCCAATGACCCCTTCCGCGTGAATGGCCTGAATATATCTGGATGCACAAGATAAAGCGGTGGCGCACGCTTCGCCACCGTGGCCGCCGGGTAACATCAGAGGCGGCCCAGGCTCGCACTTGCTCCTTAGCCGCTGAAGATGATGCGCTACATGTGGTGAAGGAACCCAAGGGATCAACGCTCAGCGCAAGCAAGTCGACCATGCTCGGCCATACTTGACAAAGTCCTGTTCCAAGGCTGAGTGGGTTTGCCGCTGATACGATGGGCCGCAGTTGGAGGCACATTGTGGCACGGAGACGACCGGAGACTCCTGTGAAAGTCTTTTGGACGTAGTTGTGCAAAGGTAAGGGCACAGCTTTAATGGGTAGCATCTTGTATTTACTGACACGTAAACCCAGTTTTGAGTCGGCGGAGGACACGGCACATCGTACATGTACATATATTTGTACGCAATGCATGTCAAGTTTCCACTCCACAAGTGGAGGAGCTTTATTCCAGTTCCTTTTGCCTCTGCATGACAACGCGCCGACGCTCGGCAACTCGCCAATACCATGCATGCCTAGAAACGAGCTCGCGGCGCTCTCAGGCCCTTGTTCTCGCATCCTTGGTACAACAAAGGATTGGCGCCCGATTCTCGGCTCTGATTCGTTGGCATGACTATGACCCTTTTCAGATGGCCTTGTCCAATGCCTTGTTCGCCCCAAATCGGTTGTTTGCTTCTTCGTGCAATTTGGGCTGCGTTGTACTGCTTGCTGTATATCTAATCTCTTCGCAGTGTCCTCTTGAGAAGTAAACGCGCTCACGACTCCTCACGACCATGGCAGGGCTGGCCCCACTCAACAACGACAGGCCGGGACGCCAGCTACCCGGACTGGCGAACGCGATCGATGACGGTCCTTTGCCCTTCGATATAATCCTGCGTGCAGGGCCACCAGATCAGGTTCGATTCGTAGCATGGTTGGCAAGGTACTCGTTACTGAAGTACTCCCAAAGCAGGCTGCTGTCCAGAACACCGATTTCTCGCCGCAGATCAATCTGCCGGTTCTCGACGTCGTACAAGATGGATTCGAACTCGGCGTAGCCCCGATGCAGCAAGAAATTGGAGGAGCGAATGCTCTCCAGATCGACTTTGGACATCAGGGGCATGCCGAAGAAGCCGAAGTAGTTCCTGATGTTGGGCTACTTCTCCAACATCCCTTCCCTGGAGTCCCGAACGACTGGGTGGTGAGTCGCTACTTGGCATCACTTTGAACAGGGTACTGACTTACGCGTAGGTGGCGTTGAATGCCATCGGGGTGGTCGTAAACTTCCTACAGAATGGCCATCCCGTATTTGCGACCCCTCCGGACGGCACAGCGCGGGCAATGGCGCTGTACGCCGCTCTGACCCAGTACATGCTTGCACATGGGCTGCCGGTCAACGCTCCGGCTCCAGCCATCGCACTGCAGCAGAACTTGCCGCCGCTGGACGGCTTCGTAGGGCTCGTCGGTCTTCTTGAGGATGTCGACGATGGTCCTGAACATGGCCCGGACGTACAAGAGGACGAGTTCGCGGACTTCGGAGAGCCTCCAGAGGTTGACGAGATCGTCTGGGATGCGCAGGTCGGCCAGGTTGACCAGGTCGTTGAGGAGGTTGGAGATGGACCCGCGCTCCTCTTGCAACCTGTGCCGCTCCCTGAAGTTGAACCTGTCTTGCAACCTGCACTCGTCCCGGGACACGATCACATCCCGATACCCGTGCCTGCTCAGGATGCAGCGGTAGTCGCCCAGGATAATGCGGAGGATGGCGCGCATATGAATCAACAAGAGGACGCACCGCCCGCATATGATGCTCCTCATGCGGCGCCTGTGGATAATGGAGAAGATGTAGTGGAGGAGCCAGAGCATGATCCGGTTGTTGGGGTTGCCGATCTTATCGGCGAACATGTACCTGCACCTGTGCGAGAGCAGATGGTGCAGGATATAGCTCGGTCGTCCAACGAGCTCATGCACGATAACCAGGACGTCGCTCCCAATGGCGACGACCAAGCTCTGCCTGCGGAGTCACCCCGCACTACTGAGGAACTAGCAGTTCCGGGCCCTTCAAACGTGTCTGCGGGTTTAGACCTGCATGCATCTTTGGATATGGAAGGACGCGCAGCTATGTCTTCGCTTTGCACACGATTCGGGTTGCCTGAGAACTCTGGGAGTCTGGACAGGGCGTTGGTTGAAGGTGTGCTCTTGCATGGAACCAGCGCGCGAACACAAGCTAATATATACCTGCACAGCTGATCACCGCATACATCATCTGGAGAGATTGCTGGCCATGCAGTCATCCCGAAATCGTTTGCATTTTGACGGGGAGCCGGCCTCAACTTCTCAACGACGTCCAGCTGAGAAAGACGGGAAACTCCATGGCATTCACAAACTTCGAAGAGCTTGGAAAAAGGTATTCCCTGGGGCACCTTCCAGAGACGTGATTTGAAATAGCAGCGCATCGCGGTTGATATGACATGATGGTGGCATAGCGGGGTTAACGACTTAGCCTAGGGATTTTATCTGTTACGAATTTGACTTAATTACGATGTACACGCCATATGATAATGCATTGAGATACGGCACTTGTCGACTTGAAGGCCGTGCTTCTGACCACTACCTATGCTATATCCAGTCACCAGCCTCATATACATAGCATGGGACACGCATCACCAATGGCCCGCCGCCCTACCGTGTGCATTCCAATAGGGTATCACTTGTGCCCTATGCTGCTCAACAACCAAATACATATCTGCTTTGGTCTCGTCTATGGTTCGTTGTCTCTGTATTGGGCAAGAAAGACCCATTTCCAGGACAAAGCCTACAAAAAGACCGATGATTCAGTATTCTGGAAGCATTCATATAGGTAGAGCTTACAGAGTGCGGCCTTCAAAGATGCCGAAGCATCATTGTATGCGTCGACGAGGCAATCCTGCCGTGGCGGCTCTTCCCTGATTGATTCATTGTACTTCCTCCATGCTACGATAGTGAGCTCTATTCGCAGTTGATCATCAACGTCTAGAGCACAATAGCCAAAAGAACCAGCTCACGAACGGCCCTTCGTACAGCTGGGGATGCCGAATTTAGCTCTTCTTCAAACTTTCCTAGTGGTAGTACATCCTCGTGCATCCCCGCCTCCTTTCGACGAACGTGTTCATGCCAGCGACGGGTCCCATCATCGTGCAAGATGACTGGAAAGTCCCATTGAAGCTGCCAGTCTGGTCACGGACGCCCTCAGCGCCAGTATCGTAGAGAGGCTGATAGTACGTACCAACAGCCACTTGGAGTTCTTTGGGCGCCTGACTATAGGCCTGCTGCAGATCTTTCCTAGGTATCTTACGGCCTTTGAACACCCATGCATCTGTCCAGACCTCGAATGTCTCCACTGCACACTGTATGAGAAATAAGACCGCAACGTACAAAGGAGAGCACATACGTATAGTCCACCTCACGATCTCGCGCGCATTCTCAAACGCACACTGGAAGGTCCACGCGCGGTGGGCGACATCGCCTTGAAGTGGAGGAGGAAACACTGTCTTGTCTTTCGTGTACGGTGGCGGGCGCTGAGAGACCTGAGGCATAGTGAAGAGCAGACGAGGTAAAGAAACGGGGTGACCAGCACCGAGGGGCAATAAGCGAGAGGAATCGAGATAGCCCCGAAGCTGGCAGCAACAGTACTTGAACCTCACAAGACAAAAGGGCATATGCAAAGATGTATACAATTGGCTGGCGCGGTCATCAAATGCACATGTCGGTCTCTAGGCGAGCTCCCCGTACTTCACGCTGCCCAACACAATTGCGTGGGCAAGTTCAGTGAATACTTCTTTCCGGCGCACATCCATCGCTTTCGACAGCTAACGGTAGTCATAATGATAGGGGCAACTGAGAAGCCTCATGGTATCTTGGTATGCAGGATAAGATGCCGGTGATGGTCAAGAGCAAGTCGCGTCCGCCGTCGACGCGGCGCTCGTGTGTCCGTGTGTCCGTCATGATCATGCACACACTGCGAGCCCAAGCATACGTCTACATTCTATCCATGCACAAGCCTCTATGGTACACGTATCCCAAGCTTCTATTCTAACGTAACGAATCGCGCCACAACATCTAACAACCTCTTCCTCCTCGCCACAGTGTCGAACACCGTAGCATGATCCAATTCAGGGTCCCACAGCACCTCTAACCCGTCCTTCTCCCAGTACGCTCTCGCCTCCTCTTCGCCCGTCAGATATCTCCTCACACTTGACCCATTGATGATCTGATCTTGCCCCGCGACCGAAACCGCGACTTTCTTGCCCTCGAGTTCCTCTTTGAACAGTACGTTCTCGAACCAGTGGAAGTGGCGCCCTAGTGCGCGTGCGACGTCCGCATCGCGAGAGGCGAAGTACCATAGTTGCCATTCGTTCGCGGCCTTTGGAGTGCGGTATAGGAAGTTGTATGCCACGGAGGGGTGGTGCAGGAGGAAAGGAATGGGGTCGACGAAAAGCGTTGCCGCTATGCGTGGTGCCAGAGCGGGATCGTGCAGAGCCTGTGCGCTCAGGCCGGTGCCATACGAGTGCGAGATCAGAACGACGCGGTCGAGATTGTGAGCGTCGAGAATGCGCGAGATCGTTGCGTTCATTTGGGCACGAGGGAAAGGCGGGTGCGTTATGTGCATGCATACGGGCAGGATCTCGAGGGCGAGGATTCCGACGTCTGGATCGAGGTCGCGTAGTTCACGGAAGAAGTGAACGTAGGGCCATAGACCAATCTGAATTGGTGGATGTTAGTTGTCGATACAGGGCCAGTAGGTAAAGGGAGCTCACGCCGATGCCGTGCAGGAACAACACGGGCAGCTTGTCCTTGGACTTGTGAGGGCGGTACCAGTACGGTATGCCCGGGTTCGTGCTGTGATCGGAGAAGAGGGACAGGATGGGTCGCGGTGGGAAGGCGGTGAACCATTCCTTGACATTGTAGTGTCGGAAACCCAGCCTCCAGAAGGATAGACTCGTCACTGCGTCAACGAACGAGACAATCTAAGTACGCATTAGACAGGCCAAGCCATTGAATAAAGCTCAATACGTACCCCATACCAGAGCAGAGGCCTGTGACATGCAACGACCGGGTCGATAGAGAGCCTTAAAGCTGTCATATCTTGATTCCTCCCCAGCTCGACGTTATACCCAAACAACCCATCGAAGAACGACAGATACCGCTCAAGCTCCTCCTTCCACTCCTCCTGCGTGTGCTCCGTCTTGGTCGAGAACAAAGACCAGTGAAGCCAGTCTATCACATTCTCCCTCTGCACGCGCTTGTCGCTCGATGTAGATGGGAACCAGCCCAACAGGGAATCACCGTCCATGCATTTCAGGCATCGGTCGAAGAGTGCGCGGCGCTCTTCTGCGTTCATACGCGGGGCACTGCTCGCGTCCTGCTGCAGATTCAGCGCCTTCGTAAGGAATCACATGGGAATGGTCGACGTACCGCTTGCAGTCTCGAAGATCTGGGGATGAAGACTAGGAAATAGAACAGGACCTCCGCGAGCGCATACAGATTGAAAGGGGACAGCAAGCTATGGGAGAGGTAAACCTCTCGCGCGAGGTATGCGGCGCATGCAGGGAGCACGGAGCGCAGGCCGAAGATAGTTGTCCGGATGAAAATGTACTCGGGCAGGCTTTTGCCTAGCATGATGGTAAGAAGTACAAGGAGCAATCACAGACGCTCTTTGGCCTGATGTGAAGGCACGAGCTCCGGTTCGGGAGCAAGAATGAACTACACGCTCTGAGGTCGCGCAGGTACCAGTGGGGTTGGGGGTAAGTAATCGTCGGGTCCGATAACAAGCGCGATGGAAGTGACGAAGAAAGATCTATCCAACGATCTGCCATGATCTCGTACTCTACACTCAACACGGCTCGTCGTGCGATGACGCGGTGAGCAGGGGGAACTAGTAGCCGGCGCGCGTCCGAAAGCCAGGAAAGGAACGTCGGGCCGACGCCGACGCATCATTGTTTGTCGAAGTTTGTCGCATCGCGACTTGTTCCCAACCGCCAGCTGGTCATCGTCACCGTCCGCCATGGCCAAGAAAAAGAATAAGCAGGTGGGTCGCAACCCTTTTCCTATGTATGCAAGCAGAATACTGACAGTTATAGCTTCTCCGTCCCTGGTGCTGGTACTGCGAGCGTGAATTTGAGGATGAAAAGGGTACGCGCGACATGATCAACGGACGGAGACGTCGTAGCTGACTTGATGAATGTAGTTCTTATGCAGCACCAGAAGGCCAAGCACTTCAAGTGTAATATGTGTCCCCGCCGCTTGAATACTGCCGGTGGTCTGGCCGTCCATATTCAACAGGTACATAAGCTTGAGGCGGATAAGTAAGTCGGGATCCCTATTTTAGGAGTCCCCTTGCTAAATTTGATCAGCCTTCCCCGCATCGAGAATGCTCTGCCTGGTCGCGACGGCTACGAGGTCGAGATCTTCGGTATGGAGGGCATTCCCGCGCCCGACGTCGCGGATTACAAGCGCCGAAAGGAGATTGAGCTTGGCCTTAACCCCGGCTCTATATCGCAGCCGCAAGCTAAGCGCCCGAAGACTGAGCATCGGCCACTGACCGAAGACGAGCTCCGTGCCCAGCTCGAGGCTCACAAGGCTTTGATGGGCGCCAGTGAGGCACCTGCACCTGCTCAGGATGCCAGCCCCCAGGGTGCTGTTTACGGCGCCGGCCCGACGCAATATGCCGCACCCCCGACTCCAGCTGCGCCGGTCGCCGCGCCCCCTATGCCTGGTGCAATGTCACCCCCAGGTGCGCCTCCATTCATGCCAGGTGGGCCGCCTCCTCCAGGATTCCCGCCATTTCCGATGATGCCGCCGTTCCCTGGTGCACCTCCTGGGTAAGAATGTCTTTGTTTTCTTGTGCAATCAAGTTTCTAATGATCTACGACCAGTGCTTCACCGGGATTCCCTCCGTTCCCGCCACCGCCTGGCATGATGCCGCCAATGCCAGGTATGCCTGGGATGCCCGGTATGCCACCTGGGATGCCAATGCCGCCCTTCCCTCCACCTCCCGGCATGGCCCTTCCGCCCGGCTTCCCACCTTTCCCGCCTCCCCCTGGTATGTCCCCGCCCGGTATGCCATATATGGGTACGCCCCCTATGATCCCTGGTGCAACTCCGCGTCCCCCGTCCGCGGCTGCGACACCTTTTGCGCCAGGCGGCTACGCCTCGCCGCCGACGTTCGTGCCGCAGTCGCAACAGCCTCAACATCAGCAGCAGCAGCAACAGTTCAGTGCGCCGCAGCTTACGCTTCCGGATCCGTCACTGGCACAGACGAACCCCGATCTGAAGAAGAAGACGGATCTGAAGTGGTCCGACGCGAACTTCTCTCCCGTCAGTGCTTCTTCATTTTGCCTGATTGAGCTGTTTTCTAATGTGTCGACGATGTGTAGGAAGAGAGGCGCGCCGTTCATCCGAAATACTACTCCGCTAAGGATACGCCCACGTCTGCTCCAGAATCCAAGACTGATGGTGCACAGGTCTCGCCGGAGGAGTCGCGAGGCAAGAAGCGGGCCAGGGCCGAGGACTTCCTCTAAATCCACACGGCCACGGCGCATCAGTCCGTCCCCACATTCAGAACTGACCCGCCGCTCATTCCTGCCCGTTTTACTCATCCTTCGCCTGTTGTCTCTAGTTCATACATGTAAACCCTCAAACGGTGCGGCGTCTTCCTTATCGTATGTGCCAATGCTTTTGTGCAAAGGTCGGTGCTGGTTTGCTTGGGCTCGTCGCGTAGTCTGCTTTGAGTGCCAAATGAACATATATGTTTGCACTGCTATACCCGAGTGAATGCGTGAACCACCGATAAGATCAAGCAAAGAAGAGCACAAAAGGTACGTTGAGATGTTACGGGATACTAAGTACGGTCTATTGGCTCGCCTCGGCGGCATCCTCAGCCTTCTCGGCCTCCTCGATCCAACCATCCAACCGCTTCCAAATCGCCTCCCTCTCGCCCTCCCACTCCTCCTTCAACCACCCCACACACTCCTCGCAAAGCCCGTACTCCCTCCACCCCTCCGCAGCCTTCTCTATCCTCTTCAACGCCTCAAGCGGCTGCCCTACACCTCCATCTTTAAGCGCAGGTCCAATAACATCGTCCATCCATCGTTCAGCCATGACGTCCGTACAAGCCATATGCTGCGCCCCGCCGACGGTGAATAACGTAGGCGTGAAATCGGCGATTAAGGATGCGAGGACACGATGGCAGATTCGGAGGGTTCGGGCGGAGAGAGCTGGGTGTGCGGCTGCTACGGCTGGATCGGACGAGATGGGCTCGGGGGAGGGACCGGAGGGGTCGTGTGCGCCTGTTGGGTCAAATTCAGTGGATGTGGCGACGCGGTAGAGTAGTGTTTTCTTCGTCTACGATGATACCTTTAGTCACGGCTTGAGGATATATATATAGACGGATGTGATTACCTCTGAATCGACCTTGTATCGCATCGCGAGCTCGAGCGCAGGCTCGAGTTCGTGCGTATCTACATGTGCGCTCGAGCTTGAGATGGAGCTCAAGTGGCTCGGGAAGATCTCGTTGAGATGCGCAGATGCCTTGGCGTAGACTGCTGGGACATCGAGGTTGTCGGGAGATGATACGCGTAGAAGCGGCTCGAGTTGCGTCGCGGTGAGAGGCCTGTCGAAGTCGCCGTACTTTGAGCACATTCTTCCGAGTGAAAGCAGGGTGATCACGGGACGCACACGCGGCCGGAGAGATGATCGAGCAGCGTTGCAAAGTCTGTTGCGGCGATCGTATCGGGCACGGTAAGCACTGCGAGCGCATCGCTGTTTTCAAGATCTGACGGAGAGATGCCCAATGCACTGGATTGTAAGAATGCGGGAGGAAGCGCAGAGCCGGCACTCAGGCGAGATTGGAGGTGTGGCGCTGCGCTCAGCAGGACGGGACGCTGTATACGGAAGGATACATCTGGGAAAGGTACGAGAAGGGTCCCAGATTCGTCCCAGAGGGTTGCGTGGCGCATTGTAAGAGCTAAAGATGGCAGCGCGAGTTTGGGCAGGGTTCGGGAGAGCGTGATCAGGGTGTTGTGCATGCGGAACACAACGCAAAACGATCGCGAGACTTGGCTTGAAAAGCGAGCAGGTGCGGGTGGGTCAGAGCCTGTAATCGGAGTGTAACTGGTTGACTGAACGCGATGTGGCGATCCGGGCGTTCAGATTATGGCTCCAAGACAAGGAGATATAAAACCCGTAAGGCCTCAAAGTAAAGGTTCGGTGGCGTAGTTGGTTATCGCATCTGTCTAACACACAGAAGGTCCCCAGTTCGAGCCTGGGTCGAATCATACGAAAGAACCTCTTTTTATTTTAATCTGTTCGCTCCCGAGCCTCAAGCTGCCTCGCATTCATGTTGTATAGTATGTTGTACCGGTCACATTTCTGTGCATTGGGGGTTTTGCATAGACATACTATCGGTCAAGTTCGAGGTGCACGCGAGCATTCTTACCGCGCCGACTGCCTATACGCCAGAAAAACATGCCGATACGCGTCACTTGCTCTCGACCGCCATTGAGCCGCTGAAGCATGACAATGCATCCAGATCACCTTTGACATCCGGTAGACTCTATAATGTTTTCATTTTCAGAACGGAGTCACAGCGATCCCGGGTGTTGCGTACGCGGCGTTTGCATCTTAAGCTGAGCTTGCCGGACTCGCGACTCTGGCAACTTACCATACCTGGCCGTCCACTCGCCCAGCCAAGCTGTTGCGAGCCTTGGCTTCAGAGTACGCATCTGGCGCTCCCTAGTTACGCGAGACTTCATCTTGATTATGGAGACGGGCTCTGTGACGAACGAACTGTCCAACTCGCACACGCAATTGTCTTTGTCGGCGCTGGCAAGCTCTCGGAGAACTTGCCTTGAGGCCGACCTGTGCATTCGCTGATCGCACGGAATAATTGTATGCGAGCGGTCGCATAAGCTCTTTTTGTCTCCGTATGCTTCAAGTACTACCGTCGCCGACCATCCAGACCAACCGACCGTTCCCCACTCATCACTCCCCATTGGTGCTGGTCACCCCGTCTCTTTACCTCAATCGTCCTTCACTATGCCTCAGGTCTCTCAGCGTCCGCCACCGTACACGAAAGACAAGACAGTGTTTCCTCCACCACTTCAGACCGACGTGAATCATCGCGCCTGGGCCTTTCAGCTCGCATTTGAGAACGCTCGGGAGCTGGTGAGGTGGACCGTCCGTGTGTAAACGCCATCGACTCCAAGTGCTGCAAGCTCATCGTATATCAGTGACCACCTTCAAGGAATGGCAACAGGATTGGACCTTGAAGGGTCGGGACGTGGTCAGGGCGAACGTTCAACAAGCGTACAGCCAAGCGCCCGAAGAACTGAAACTGGCTGTCGGTTCGTGACTCGCTCATACGTTTTGCTGCTTCAATTGCTGAATGGTGGGATCAACAGACTGGCAGATTCAATGGGACACGCCTATGATTATGCGCACGGACGACGGTCGCCGTTGGCATGATCATGTTCGTCGTAAAGAAGCAGGACTGTACGAAGAGGTCCTTACGCCCGAGAGGTTTGAAAGAGAGTTCGAGGCCGCATCGCCCAAAGTACAGTACGCCGCCCGTACGTCATACGTCGCCATCTCACATCTCACAATCTTGCCTACGATAAGCTGACGACCGATGTAGTGCACACCTTTTGCACCTGGGCGTTGTTCCACGAGCAAGTTATCATCGATGCTCCCAAGCGCCCCAACCTCGTGTCCGCGTACAAATCAGCTTCTCGGCCATTGAAGGTCGTACTCTGTGCGCAGTGCTTACTTTCTCGAGCCTCTACACTTTGATTGACCTGATGAAACAGGTTTTGTGCTTGAGATGGCTATCGACTCTCCTTTGCAGCGGCCCCGAGATGTAGCTGATTGGCTGGCAGACGTAGAAGAAGTCGTCGCAGAGCAACGGGCTTCCGCAAAACGCTGGAACTCGCGAGGCAAGGATGGAGGACTGTGGTAATATGCAGCTGCCGTATTTTCTGCATTGGTATCTCGCCCTCTACGCTCTGTGTACTATAATCATCACGTTGACATTAGAAGTCGTAAATAAACATCGATCGCAAGAAGTATCACAGGAAACGCATAGGACGGTAAGCACAGCTAGAGACTACTGTTTGACTACCGGAATACTAGAAGGAAGCAGGTCGGGGCGCGAACCAACTTCAAGTCGTTTCCCAAGCGACTTCCATTTCATAGTATTGACGAAGCTACGAAGGAGCTTGCGTCCGCGCGTTGCCTTTTCGCCGTTGTCAGCGTGGCTGGATCCGGGATCTGCTCTCGCGTCTTGAGGGTCATGGTCATCGGAAGAGAGACGCGCAGTACGTCTTCGCTCAAGCCTTTTAAGCTGGTTCGCAGCTGCAGCGCGTCATGAGTATATGGCTACCTTGTTCGTGGGCAAGTCACACGTACCTTGTATCAAAGCATTGTCTACAGTGCGCTGGCCTCCTTCAAGGGAGAATCTATCGTGTATCCAGGAGAGAGCATCTGCGCCGGTTTGCGTCTGAGGTTCGAGGACAGAAGCATTGGGGTCAAGTCGTTCCGTAGCCGGCGGGCCTCCATCTCCGTCTCTCATCAATGGCGCGTTCCTTATAACGGCGTTAACGTCTCTTTCAGCATCCGTCCGTGGCGTACGCTCGACATCGTTTGGCTCGGTTCCCTCAGAGGGGTCATGTTCGAGGGCGGCATCCGCGATGACGATCCCTGCCTCTGCTGGTTCCGCGATTAGCGCAGGCGGATCTGCATGTTGTCCAGCATCGGGACCGAGAGCCTCCTCGGCGGCGTACGCGAGGGCATCATTATTGGGGATATATTCGTCATCCTGGTTGACGATGTTGTCGTCAACTTCCTCGTCCTCCACAGGACCATTGGGATCCACAAAGTCGTCCAGCTGTGCTTCCTGTTCTTGCGCAGCGGCAATAGCCAAAGGCTGGATGTTAAGCGGAAGTCCGTGCTGTTGCATGTAGTGGACCAGAGCAGTATACAGCGCCGTAACAAGTTGGAGAAGATTCGGGTGCTGAGGAAGCTCGTTGAGCTGTAGTAGAGTCGTGGTGCCGATCAAGGCTTCCAAGGCGGTCTGAACGATATAGATTAAAAAAATTGCATATACCTGCAGCGCGATGTGACTTACGGGCAAGTTATCTGCAACCGGAGCGCCGTCGTCCAAGTCGAGTAGAAACCCGTCGAGGCCAGGTAGATCATCGTCATCCTCCATCCCATCAACATCGTCAGGTTCGTCATGCAAGAATTGGCCGAGCACGCCTTGCCCGGGCGCTAGTCCCTCTTGCACGAGCACAGTAGCGGGTGCATGGATCTGCGGTGCGAATGGTTCTGGGTCACCTGCTGGTTCGGCGGCTAGTAGAGGGAGATGCTCAAGCGAGGCATTCTGGATCCAGGAAATACGCTCAGCAGAGTGAAGGCTGCAGCTGATGGTGCACAACTGACCGGCTCGTCCTCATTGTCATTCCCGGCGTTCGCGTGCTCTAGGTCGGCGCCGTCGGGTATGGGTGTATCGGTGTCCATCGCTCTTCTTGAGGCAAGACCAGTAGGTAGGGACAAGGAGTGCCGTAAAGGTGCGGGAGGCTGCTTCCGATGTGCTTAGTAGAGTAGTAAAGCGATGTGCAGAATGTGACTGACAGCCCGACTCAATGACGCTGCATGTTCGCCGCCAGCGTGAACGCCTTGTTCCACCTGCATCACGTACAATGGGTTGTCGCGTAGCGCTTGACGGGCAGCGTCCCCTTGGCCAAAGCAAAGGCTGTTGAATAGTCAATGTGCGGAATTCACGATCGTAGTCAATGGGACGTACATGACGGCGTATACACTATCCGGGTCTGTAGGAATAGCAGACATGGTTTGCTTGTCACTGTGGGTAATTATCAACACTTCAGGCAGTCCTGATCTTGAGGTAAGCATACTGTTACAGACAAAGCGTCCAAGAGAGCGTACCAGCGCCCTCGTTGTTCCGGCCGTGCAATTCCAAGCAACGTCGTTGACTGGATAGTAAGTCAAAGACCTTCCCGGTGGGCGTAAGAGGGGAGGAAGATGCACTGCAACTGGTATGAGACCTTCCGAGCCTTTTAGTGACGATGTAGTACGAATTGGGGTGAACAAGGCCTTCCAATACGGGAACATGGGCCTTCCTCGTGAACAAGGGCCTGGGAGCCCAAGCCAACTGTCTGTTCTTCGATGAGACCACGCCCCGTTACCCGGCGACGCCGAGAAGGATAGCTGGGAGGATTTTTCTTCCAGACTGGCAACTGGTGTATGATAACGCATGAAACACCAGATTGCCAGAAGTCGTGCGATGCAGCAAACAGTCGTACAAGGAGATTTCTTTGGTGGACAAGACTACGACGTGTTAGAGTGCGATTACTAGATTCGTGATCTCAATGTGTAACCACTGCTCAGGATTGATGAATGTATCTTCAATGACGGGAGCTGGACGCTGGGCATGGTGGTCGAAGTCGAGCTTGAGTTGGGGACAACCCTACGCGTGCGTCGGCTGAGCCGGCCCGGAGGAGAGATGCGCGCTCGGAGTCGGGCCGCGCGCACGTCGCTTTGCGTCTTGCCGCCATCGTGCGCCACAGGCCTCTCGGCAGGCTTCTGTGCTACATACCCACTTTGAAACGGAAAACCAAGCAGATCTGGTTCTTTTTAAGGCGATGGCACCGTTGCGAGGCCAATATCTGCTTTTCACACACAATTGTACCCCATTTGCTGCGTACACGGCGTGAGCATCGCAATATCCTCAAGCTGAGTTTAATCGCCGTGACCCTGGCAGCCCAAGTCCTGACCTGGCTATTTTGGCTGCGAGACTTGGCTTTATAATACGCATCTGGCGCTTCCCAGTTACGAGAGACATTATGAAGACGGGTTCTGTGACGAATTAATGGCCCCTCCAACTCGCACACGCAATTGTCTTTGTCGGCGCAAGCTTGAAACTGGCAAGCTCACGGAGGAGCTGCCTTGAGGCCGACCTGTGCATTTGCTGATCGTACGGGATAATTGTATGCAAGCGGTCGTATAGGCTCTTTTTGTCTCGCATGCTTCAAGTACTGCCGTCGTCGACCATCCCGACCAACTGACTGTCTGATCCCACTCATCGCTCCCCATTGGTGCTAGTCACCCCGTCTCCGTCCCGCAACCCCCCTCCACTATGCCTCAGGTCTCTCAGCGCCCGCCACCGTACTCGAAAAACAAGACAGAATTTCCTCCGCCACTTCAGAGCGACGTGGATCACCGCGCGTGGGCCTTCCAGCTCGCATTTGAGAACGCTCGCGAACTTGTAAGGTGGACCGTTTGTGCGTAACCATGATCGGTGCTTGCTTTCGAATGTTGACGGTCTTCAAGTGAACACATTCAAGGACTGGAAACAGGACTGGGCTCTGAAGGGACGGGACGTAGCGAGGGCGAATATTCAGCAAGCTTATAGCCAAGCGCCAGAAGAACTGAAATTAGCCGTCGGTGCGTTCGCCTACCTTTATCCTTTGCATCACGACTTATGAGCATACATCTCGCAGACTGGCAGCTGAAGTGGGATAAGCCTGTCATTATGCAAGCTGACTACGCTCGCCGATGGCAAGAGCACATTCGCCAGAAAGAAGCGGGAATATACGAGGAAGTCCTCTCGCCCGAGAAGTTCGAGCGGCAATTCGAACTTGCATCTCCAAAAGTACAGCGTGCAGCCCGTATGTTGCCTTCCCTGGTGATCAACGATTTCCCCACTGATCATGCATCTTTAGTATCTACATTTGCAGCTTGGAAGTGGTACCACGACTGCGTTGTCAGTGACGCGCCACGGCGTCAAGATCTTGTGCCTGCATACAAGTCAGCTTCCCAACCCTTGAAGGTGGTACTGTGTGCGTAGTCTCTTCTTGAGTCATCAACTGCACTGGTAATAACCTAGGCACGTCATGCAGGTTTCGTGCTGGAGATGGCTATGACCTTACCTATGCAGCGGCATGAGGATGTGGCTGAATGTGAGAAAGACCTGCAGAGGACCGTCGAGAAACAGCGGGTTCATGCTAAGCGCTGGAATCAGCGAGGCGAGGATGCGGGGCTCTGGTAGTCACCCTCGTCACTGTTTGCATCATGATGGGTCTTTACTGCCGTTAATATAGTATATGTGGTACATTGAGGCTGGCATGAGTCTTGTCTAGGCGTGAGTCGAGGAAGACAGGAATTCGTGGATCGAGACGTATACCGACATGTTACAGTCAGGGTCTACTTGGTCAATGGAATCTGGGAGGTGCGTAAGTCGGGGCGTGAACGAGGTTTCTCTCGTTGCCCGAGCGACTTTAGTTTCACAGAGTCCATGAAGCTACGAAAGAGCCCGCGACGGCGCGACCACTTGTTTGGGACGTGACTCGTAGAAGCTACGCCGGTTGCTGGATCGTGCTCGTCACTGGTCGAGTCTGCGCCCAAGGTTTGTTCAACCCACTGCAGACGCCTCGCGGCTGAGATGTATCATTAGTACGATACAAACTGCACCGATAAAGCCATAGTTTCACCTTGCACCAGAGCAGCATCTGCATTGCGATGTTGTCCTTGAAGAGAGAACCTTTCGTATATCCACAATAGAGCGTCCGCGCCTTCTCGAGTCCAAGTTCCGGGCATATCTGGAGCGCCAGAAGCACCTGCGACGGGCTCGTGCGCCTGCCGCACATCCGTACTCCCTTCACGTCCTGGCGTCCCTGTAGTGTCTATGACGGAGGGTGCGTCTGTCCTGGTAACTGTCCGTGGCATAACCTCAACGTCTGGGGCGGGCTCTAGAACGGCATTCGCAATGGCCACCTCTGGCTCTGCCGGTCCAGGAATCAACGCAGGCAAATCTGCATCTTGTGCAGGATCGGGGCCAGGGGCCTGTACAGCGTCGTACGCGGGTGCTTCATCGTCCGCGCCATGTTCGGCATTTTGGTCGACGACGTCATCTTGAGCATGAACATCTTGGTCTTCGAATGGACCATCATGATCCACGATGTCGTTGAGCGGTGCCTCCTGTTCTTGCGCTGCGGCAATAGCCAGAGGCTGGATGTCAAGCGGAAGCCCATGCAGTGGCATGTAGTGGACCAGAGCAGTATACAGCGCCATGACAAGTTGGAGACGATTCGGGTGCTGAGGAAGCTCGTTGAGCTGTAGTAGAGTCGTGGTGCCGATCAATGCTTCCAATGCGGCCTGAGGGACACGATTTCAGAAAGCAAGTTGCACCTGCAGCACGACGTGACTTACAGGTAAGTTATCCGGGATGCCGTCGTTCAAGTCGAGTAAGAATTCATCGAGATGGACAGGACCGTCGTTGTCCTCCATCTCCTCCTCCTCCTCCTCCTCCTCCTCCTCCACGTCGTTGTCGTTGTCGCTGTCGCTGTCGCTGTCATTGTCGTTGTCATCGTGTTCTTCATACCCGAAATGGCCGAGAACGTTTTGCCCGAGCTCCAATCCGTCTTGCACGAACGGAGCAGCGGGTGCGTTGATCTGCGGTGCGAATAGTTCTGGTTCGCCGGCAGGTTCGGCGAGTAGTAAGGGGAGATGCTCTAGTGAGACATTCTGAATCGTGGAAGTACGTTCAGCGGAGGGGAAACTGTAGGTGACGGTGTGCTACTGACCGGTGTCCCAGTATCACCGAGCGAAGCGGTGGTCGTTCGTGACCGAGGACTTCCACCCAACGATGGCTCGTCCGCATCGTCATTCCCAGCGTTCTCATGCTCTGCGTCGGCGCCGTCGGGTAAGGGTGTGTCGGTGACCATCGCTCCTCCTGAGGCAAGACTGGGAAGGGACGAGGAGTACCGTAAAGGTGTGGGGGGCTGCTTCCGATTTACTCAGTAAAGTAGTTAAGTGGCGTGTAGATTGTGACTGACAGCCGTGTGCGACTGACTCGATGCTGCTGCGTGTTCGCCGCCAGCGTGTTCGCCTTGTCCCCCCTGCATCACGTACAAAGGGGTTTCGCGCAGCGCTTGACGGGCAGCGTCCCCTTGGCCAAAGCAAAGGCTGTTGAATAGTCAATGCGCGGAACTCACGGTCGTAGCCAGTGGGACGTACATGACGGCGTATACACTATCCGGTTCCGTAGGAATGGCAGACATATCTTGGTTGTTGCTGTTGGTGACTATTAACACTTCAGGCGGTCCTATGCATGAGATAAGCATTTTTTACAGACAAAGCGTCCAAGAGAGCGTACCAGCGCCCTGCTTGTTCCGGCTGTGCAATTCCAAGCAACGTCGTTGACCGGATGAGTCAAAGACCTTCCCGGTGGGCGTAAGAGAGAAGAAGATGGGCTGCAACTGGTATGAGACCTTCCGAGCTTTTCAGTGAGGCCGTGCTATGGGTTGGGATAAACAAGGCCTTCCAATACGGGAACATGGACCTTCCTCGCGAACAAGGGCCTGGGAGCCAAAGCTAACTGTCTGTTCTTCGATGAGACCGCGCCCGGTTGCCCGGCGACGCCGAGAAAGATGACTGGGAAGATGTTGCGTCCAGACTGGCACCTGGCGTATGATTACGCGTAGAGAACCAGGCGGCCAGTTGCGCAATGCAGCAAATAGGTGTGCAACAACATCTCTTTGGTGGACCAGACTACGATGTGTTAAAGTGCGATTGCTGTACTCGTGATGACTTTTCAAAAGTAATGAATGTATTTTCGAGACGGGAACTGAGCGCTGGGCCATGGTCAATGGTGACTGGAGTCAAGTTGGAGACAAACCCGCGCGACGGCGACGTGCGCCGGCTGAGCGCTGAGCCGGCCCGGAAGAGAGACGTGTGCGCTCGGAGTCGTCCGCGCCGCTTTGTGTTTTGCCGCCATCGTGCACCACAGGCCTCTCGGCAGGCATTTGTGCTACATACCCACTTTGGAGAGGAAAAACAAGCAGATCTAGCTCTCTTCAAGGTGACGACGTTGCGAGGCCAATATCTGCTTTTCAGACACGATTACCGGCGTGAAAGAAGGATTCGCGTCTATTCGCGTCGATCGTGCCCCGCACGACCGTGAATCCTGAAACCCGAGTTTGTGAGGCTGTGGATAACCATTCTGTCTCACAGACTCTAAGCTCTACCTCTCAGCTAATCCTTAACGTCGTTGTACTAGAATCATGTCGCAGGTCTCTCAGAGCTCGCCACAGTATTCACAAGACTGGTCGTCGGTTCCGCCGATCCTCCTATCTCATGGCGAGGTGGATCACCGAACCAGGGACTTCCCGCTTGCATTTGGGCATGCGCGCGAGGTTGTGCAGCACTTTGTGTGTACGTGAAGACGTTGGCGTGCTCCATTGCACGGTTGACGAAGGCCTTCAGTGATGACATTTAGGTTATGGCAGGATGACTGGGAGTTGAAGGACCATGTCGTACAGACGAGCGAAGCTCAGATGGCGTACAACCTAGCACCGGAGAGTCTCAAGCAGGCTATAGGTTTGTTCTGAACAGTTCTTGTACGTGGAAGCTGTATTCGCTGAGACTACCTTTGCTCAGATTGGCAGCTGCAATGGGACTCGCCAGCTCTCATACTCACGGATGGGGTCCGCCGTTCCTTGGAACACCATCGCAGACATGAAGCAGGAGAAGGTGACGCAATATCGACGGCTGACCGCTTTGGAAGGGACTTTGACGCCGCTTCGCCCGCTGTGCAGCATGCTGCTGGTGAGTTCAAGCTTGACGCACTGGCACCGTTACCTGAGTTAAACTTCCGACCGAACTGAACAGTGTGCACTTTCTCGGCATGGAGCCGTCGTAATGAAGGGACTGCTGTCAAACCGCCGTCCCGCAACGAAGTCGCACCCGCGTACAACGCTGCCTCACATCCGTTGAAGGCAGCGCTTTGTGAGACACTCAACCTTGGGTACTCGATGTATACTGACGCCATGCGCCAGGTTATGTACTTGAATTGGGTCTTACATACCCTGTCGAGTCTGTGCAGGACATATATGATCATAAGGCGTGCATACAGGATATCGTCGATTGGCAGAGAGCCAAAGTGCGTCGCTGGGAGTCCGGCGGTAATGACGATGATGATGCGGACCTAAGATAGGCGCTTGAGCCTAGGCAACCCTCATAGTCACTGTTCTTGTCGTAACCACGATCGTGGCAAGCTCAAGGTAGCAAACATGCAATTGCCAATAAATCAATAGATAAATGATAGTTGGGGTTGAGGATAGGTAGCACATGCAAGCACAAGATGTGAACGACACCAAAAAGAGTGACACTGTAACCCGAGGAAGAAGGGACACTAGATACCAAAGAAACGCCGTGCAACCAATACATATGCGGGATAAATAGTCATCTGAGAAGGACTGTGGGTTTTGGATGGAGAGATCACTATGCAATTACTACTTCGCTTTGTCTGGGCACGCTCGTATCAGGGGAGCAGCCGGCGTGCGTAGAGCTGGTGCGCTCAGTTGAGAAGGGTCCAAGTGATAGGCACCTGCGAGCCGTCCGCCTCAGAACGGCCGATGGCAGTCCACGCGCCAACGGAGAGGTCGAGCGAGTTGGCGTTACCGCCGCAGCCGGGGCAGTTGTCGGCGATGATGGCCTGAATGGTGGCACCGTTGTTTGAGTTGGTGATCGAGACGGTCTGTCCACAGTACGAAGAGTCGTAACGCTGCGACTCTGCAGAGCGAACGCGAGTTAGTCAAATGAGTCAGTGGGAGAGCGTAAAGGTGCACGCACGGAGAGCTACGATCATCGCGCTGTCGGGGTTGATGTTGCCGCATGCTCCGTAGCCGCCGTACTGGTAGTAGTAAGTGGCACTGCACAGCTATCAGTAAGACGGTTGACGGGGCATCTCTGAGAGCTTACAAGCCGCCAGTCTGAACTGCGCCGACAGCAGTCGAGATGGTTGCGCGAGGGAGAACTGCAGCGGAGACGGCCGTGAGGACGGCAGCAGCGAGAGCGAGAGCCTTGAACATTTTGATAGAAGGGGTGGCGGGTAGAGGAGGAGTTGTGAGGCGTGTAGGAGTGTAAGTACTGAACCCGGAGGATGAAGAGCGCTTGGCTGTATGAGACGCTGGGTGGCAGCTTTTATAGCCATCTTGCGCAGGGTAAGCAAGGTCTGGTAAACAGAGTTTCAGAGCGCTCGGTCAGATCAGCGAGGGGTGTGGCACATAGCGATGGACGAGCGACCGCGTGGCCCTTGACCGCAGTACATTGTAGCGTGTGCTTCGGTCGACAAGCACAAATCGGATACCAAATCAGCACATATCCCCGATATACAGGTAACATACTTGAAAACTAGTCCAAAGGGACTGTCAGTCAAGTTCGACTTGACGCTATCCTAGACCCAATCACCCATTTTGGGGACCCGAGAGCCTACTCAATGGTAATACACCTCAACTGTTCGGCTTTCCGCTGAGCGCAAGGACGTATCGAACGTGCGGTTAGGACAAAGACGAGAGCAGGCTCGAGCAAGAGACTCGCGTGGATTTCTTGATGGCGGAAGAAAAGGGTCAGCCGACTTTGACTGGTTGCCGTGAGCCATCCGAGCAATTACATTCCCGAAGATGGCGTTGTGGCTGTCCTCTGGCTCAGCGACCCGCGCAGTTCGGCGGCGCGCGGCAGACGACGTAGGGCAGCAGGTGATTTAAAAGTGGTATGCATTGTTCATTGACATTTCTCGACGTCCTGGTGTGGCATGCCGATGTAGCCTTCGAGAGCGATGGCGCGTACACCATTCCATAGATTCCCGCGGTCTTCATTCGACAAGTAATGGAGCATGCCGACGTGGAAGCTAGGGCCGCCAGGAAGTATCTTGCGCCGGTATATTGATCAAGGCGCCGAAGATACGCATGCAGAACGCGGGAATGTCCCGCTGCGCCAAATAATGCAATAGAGACAGATACTACACGTGGCGCAATAGAGCACACCGCGTACTAGAGGGCATACGCCCCTTGTTCAGTTGCGGACCTAAGTGTGATGATGGACTGACATACAGTTGTGATTTCCACCACGCAACGTTACGGTACCGATCGTCCTCTTGATGCAGTTCAGAAAGGATGCACGAGGTATCACATTATAACAGCGATGTGCTCAAGGTCTCGTTTACGTTTCTTGCAGGACCACGATGTGCTCAGGCTCGCTCTCGCGCAACCGAGGGCCGATATTGTTATTGATCCTGCAGCTGTGCCTCCATGTGCAGCGCAGTCAGTGGAAATGAGTATGACAATGAGGGTGCATCCAAGGTATACGAGCATAAAGGTATTTCGGCGAGCATGAATGGTCCGACGCGATGTGCGAAAGCGAGGATGAGTTCAGTCAACATGACGGTTAGGGACAACGAGCGCGCAGCGCAACTCATCCAAGAACGCGCATGACCGCGTTTCGCGCTGCATAGTCGCGTCGCCTGCAGCTGTCGCCCAACCACCATCTCGCGCCACAGCTTGGAGGTGCACGGCTTCCGATACTTTCCTCCTCCCCTCTGTCTAGCTGTGTCATTATGGCAGCTGCGGCGTCAGCACCGAGGGTACATACTCAGAGCTTAGCCGAAAGCATGTCGTGTAGCTTACGCTGCACCAGTTCAAGCAATTCAACTTCTTCAACCAAGCACCTGTCAAAGACGTGCATGATCTGTCCGAAAGCCCACACATCGTCAAGGTCGATCCAGTCAGCTTTGAACGTGCGCTTATAAGCTAATCGGGTTTGGTCAGAATGCAGTCGAGATTTCCACCGTCGCCTCTTCCTCCGTCGGCGCCCTCGTAGCGGACGTTCACGGAAGCGTGCATCTACTGGATAAAGACTTTGAGCCCGTCTTGAGCTGGGTCGCGCACGTCGGCGGACGAGTGACGCACATGGAGGAGTCCCGCGGTGTACTAGTCACGCTTGGGGTGGGTTGCTTCTCTGCCATGATTGGAGAATGCATATACTAAAGTAGGAAATGCCCAGGAAGAAGACGCAGTGCAGTACCCGCTCCTCAAGATATGGAATTTGGACAAGACAGACAAGAATGGGTTCCCCGTCCTCCTGCGCTCGACCAAAGTCGCACACTCCTCCCGGCGCCACCCCGTCTCGTGTGCAGCGCTGGCTTCGGGGCTAAGTACACTCGCAATAGGCCTCGGCGACGGCACAGTTCTCTTATACCGCCACCTCGACCAATCCGTATTCTCATCCTCGACCTCACTAAGCGCGTTACCCAAACCGCGCGTCGTGCACGAATCGAGTTCAGAGCCAGTGACTGGTCTCGGATTTCGCGAGCCAAACGCCGACTCGCCTAATCTTTACCTCTTCATAGCGACCACGAACCGCGTGCTCTCCTACCAAGCCTCCGGACGCGGAAGTGGGGGGTCGGCCGTAGAAGTTCACGAACATGGCGCAAGCTTGAACTGTACAGTCATGGATTTTCACTCTCGCAACTTGTTCGTGGCGAGGGACGAAGCCATATACGTGAGCGCAGTTGAAGGTCGCGGAGCTTCGTATGCCGTCGAAGGACCGAAACTGTCGATACATGCTCATCGGAATTATCTGGTCATCGTCTCGCCTCCGCTCGCTGCGTCTGCGGCATCTGCGAGTCCTACCATAAGGTTCGCGGCGAGGAGGGAGGATAGCGGCAAGGGCGATGTTGGAAAGGTCACGGTATTCGATCCGGAGAATAAGATGGTGGCTTTCTCGGATACGTTCGCCGGTGGTGTACGCTCGGTGCTCTCGCAATGGGGCAGCTTGTACGTGCTGACGAATGACGGAGTTGTAAGTCTTTCTCTCATTGTGTCTTATATATAAGAGCTGACGGCTGTAATAGTTGTTTTGTCTGCAAGAGAAGCCGACGCCCGAGAAACTCGGAATGCTGTATCAGCGACAGCAGCATACGCTCGCGCTCAGTATCGCCAAGACGCAGAACCTCGACGACGCGAGCGTCGCAGATATACACCGCCAGTACGGCGATTACCTGTACGGACGCGGCGATTACGACGGCGCGATGCAGCAGTACTTGCAGACTATCGGCCAAGTACAGCCTAGCTACGTCATCCGCAAGGTACATATCGGAATGTTCAGAAGTCATGAGAGGTTGCTAATGACGGTCACAGTTCCTCGACGCCCAACGCATCCACAACCTCGTAACTTATCTTCAGGAAGTTCACGCCCTAGGCCTCGCAAATGCCGACCACACGACCCTGCTCCTGAATACCTACACGAAGCTCAAAGACGTCTCGCGACTAGACAGCTTCATCAAGACTGAGTCAAGACGAGGCGACGATGATAAAGACGAGCTGCCGTTCGATTTGGACACTGCCATCCGCGTTTGCCGACAGGCGGGGTACTTCGAGCATGCGTCGTACCTCGCTAAGCGATGGGAGCGCCACGAAGATTATCTGCGGATACAGATAGAGGACGCGGGCAACTTCAAGGATGCTCTAGTCTACCTACGCATGCTTGGCGCCAACGCGGTACGTTTCTCTTTTTCTCTTCCGGACACCATACATCCAAAACTGACGAATATGCATATTGCAGGCAGAGACAAGTCTGGCGAGATACGGCCGCAAGATGCTCGAAGCGCTCCCGGACGAAACGACTCAGCTTTTGATCGACATATGCACCAATCCGGGGCTTCTCACTTCCGAACCCGAAGACCTCTCCCCGCAACAACAACCGTCCAAAGGCGGTGGCTCATACCTCTCGTATCTCAACTTGAACCGTACGGCTTCTTCCACCGATACCGGTCCGGCTTCGTCTGTACCCACGGAGATCCCACCGACGCCGAAAGCTACGGATGGCTCGTCAAGGAAGGCTTCTGTACATGAAGGCTCACGAGCGTCGAGTCCACCAGAGACGCCTGGAACTACAAATCGGGCTCTGCCGACGTATATCAAGCGTCCCTCTCCACGTCTCTACTTTGCGAACTTTGTCTCTCAGCGATCGCGCTTCATCACGTTCCTCGAGACGGTCGCTCGACGGCGATGGGGTCAGACCATGTCCTCTAACGGCGCTCCTCCGGCCGACTATATAGAAAGTGATGTTCCACCTGCGGACGAGGTATCTGAGAAGGCCGATCAGAGCGCGGTGTGGAATACGCTCTTGGAGTTGTATCTCGCAGAAGGGTCTACGGATAAAGCTCTGTCGATTCTCAAGAGCTCGGACTTGCCATACGATCCGACACATGCTTTGATACTCTGTTCGACGAGGGATTTCACGCGCGGACTTGTGTTGCTGTGGGAGCGGTTGGGAATGCACGAGGATGTATTGCGTTTCTGGATGGATAGGGATAGAGCGGGCGAGAGTGGGGCTGGAGAAGAAGTGATGAGGTGTTTGGAACTTTACGGCTCTTCGTCGACGGAGACGGCGAGGTACCTCTACCCGCTTGTGTTGAGGTTCTTGACGGAGAGTACGGAGGTGTTGGGGAGACATAGGAAGGATCTGGAAGAGGTTTTGAGGGTGATTGAGGAAGAGGGGATCATGCCGCCGTTGGGTGTTGTAGGCATTTTGAGTAGGAATGGAGTGACGAGCGTTGGAGTTGTTAAGAGTTGGTTGTTGGGGAGGATACATGAAGCGAGGGAGGAAATCCAAACCGTAAGTTACCCTCTCTGTTCCTCGCGATGGGTTTACAAGTACTGATGGCATCGATGACAGGATGAGCAACTTATCAACTCTTACCGCCTCGAGACGCAGGCGAAGCTCAAACAGGTCGAGGCTCTCTCAGACGCGGATCATCCGCGCGTCTTTCACAATCCTCAATGCGCGACTTGCGGCGGTCATCTGGATTTGCCGGCTATACACTTTATGTGTAATCATAGCTATCATCAACGGTGCGTCATTGCTCTTGAACGTCGTTCTCTGGAGGCGCGGTAGAGGTGCCTCTCTGCATTCCGCATCGCGAGTTATCTCTTTCATCTACTTCATCTCCCGTCTAAGTTATTGTGACGAATGCTTACGCCCGCTCCATCGCAGATGCCTGGCAAACAACGAAACCGAATGCCCTGAGTGCGCGCGCTCGCACGCCGTCATCCGCGATATACGACGCAATAATGAAAGGCTCGCCGATCAGCACGACCTTTTCCTGTCCGAGGTCAAAGAGTCGGGCTTCAGCGCGATCGCGGCGGGCTTTGGGAGGGGCGTGTTGAATTTGCCGAGGGCGGAAGATGTCGCGGCGCGATAGAGTCTACATCAGAGCAGCGGGTGATGTCGCCTTTGTGCAACCCCCCTGCCCGTGATGTTGTCCTCCACCTGCCCTTCTCGCGACAGCATTCTAGTTCGCGCAAGATACTGCTCTGGAAGACGCAGATCCCTTGCTTCCTTTGTCTCTGTTTCTCACTTGCTCCTGGAGCCTACGCTGCGGGAACCCTGCCACTTCTGATGGAAATTCAATACCTCTTCGGAGAGATGCGAGAGCGCGAGACTCGTGTAGATGGTCCTTTGTCTCATCGGAGTGCGCCAAACGTTCGGGGCTCGACCCTCTTCCCTGACCCAAGGCTCAAGCTGAACGTGCAAGATCCAACCTCGTGTGCTTCAACCTGCCGTTTAGGCTAGCGCTGCACCGAACAACATGTCTCGCACTTGCCTCTCTCAGAGAACAATACCCAACCATGTCGGATTGAGCAGAGGGATATGCGGGGACGGCGTGCGCTGTGACTGCTTCGTGTTGCGCTGTTTATCGGCATTTTACGGTACCTGCGGGCATGCGCCTGCCTCGTGTGGAAGGGCGTGTAGGCCTCGAGGCGGAGTTGTGGGTCCCAGTATTTTTCCCATACCCAGCACTTGCCGCTTCGTGAGGCGCCAAAGCGCTCCTGCAGGCTCACAGAATTTCATTTATACTAACCATGCTTGTCCAAACATATTTTGCAGGTATGGTGGGTAAAGGATATGTCTGGATAACGGGCGTACACAAGTCGACCTCGTGTAGGTGCCGGCTTTACGGGCATCATCGCGTCGGCACGCGATAATGTTTGCGCTCAGATGGCATATTCTCAGCCCTTCAGTTCAGGGCAATTCCCGAGCGTTGTCACTTGCCACCAAAGCGTCGCCAGCCACGTTCGAGCTTCTACAACCATCCTGCAGACCGTTGTCGTCCCGTCATCTTGCGGGGACGCTCAGATAACACGCTCAGTCTCCAGCGCACGGCCCAGTCCCGCCTTGTTCCCTCCTCGGGTACCCCTTCAGATGTTCTACATTTTCGCCCTTTCATCATGACGACACGTGTTGCGGTAAAGACCGTAGGGCTCTTTCACGACCGCGCCATGCCCCCGCACACGCGCCTTCGCTCACCCAGTTGGAAAAGTATTGCATCGTGGCGAAGCGCGCATCCTGATATAAGATGTTTCTCTTTCTCCTACTCCCGTTCATCCTCCCTCCTTCCTTTTACCACCCGTTGTTCTCTGTAGCATAATCTTCGTGTTGTTTGTGGCTACGTGCTTGTACGTCTATCGTCATGTCTTCGAACGACCGTGAGTCGTGTTTTGATCTTGTCCGCATCCCCTTCATCGCTAACAATCTGGTCCCTCTCTGCTGCAGTGTATGATATTTCGACTGCTGATCATACCTTATTCCAAACCATGAACCGCCGACGCGCGCTGTCGCGCCAGGGCTCTCTGAAGACCCATCATCCGTCCTCTCCCAAGTTCATGGTCACGCCCGAGTTGCTGGCCTACCTCGTCACTGCGGCCCCCCATGCCCCGGTCCGTCAAGAAAGGCCTCGGCGCCCGATAGAGAATATGATTGGTGGATACGTGCGCAGTCTCAGAGCATCGAGGACCACCATCGGTACAACACTGCCAGTGCCCGTCGATCTTAGTCAGGCCGACATGGGCTTGTTCAAGGCCGCGCTCGCCGCACACCCGGACGGCGCCAAGCTTGTGCCCCGCGCGAAGGACATCTGGCGCTCTCTGCCTCCTAACGAGAGAGCCCGCTGGCACTCTCCCAGCGTCACTCCCAGCCCCGATCCCAGCTTTCCAAGGGACATCGACTCGACGGGCGCACTGCGTCGCACGCGTACCGACCCGTACCCTGGCCCCACTCAGAATGGGCTGCGCCGGAGTAGGCGGCAGACGACATACCGGAATCCACCCATTACGGGTCCGGTGACTTCTACCATGGGTTACGACGATAAACTCAATGTACGTTGACGCACCCACGTCTGCCACTGCCTTTGTCTGACTTCGCTTTGAAGATTATGAAGGCCACTGCCGGCGCCATGCACCGTCGAATCCCCCCGCCACCGCGCCCCGCGCCTGTTGCTATTCCTCCCCGACAGCGCATCCCTCCCAGTGATCCTCTCGGCCTCGCACCCTTCGATGAGCGCAACGCAGGTTCTCGTTCCCATCCTGTTCCACGCGAATATGACAACTACGAGTACCAAGAGCCCTTCCTGGACGTGCCCATTCCCTTTGAGACGGCGCTTCCAAAGGGCTTCCAGCCACTGTCGCCGCTCATGACCGCCGCCTCCTCGCGCGAATACGACCTTGTCACCAACGCCTTTGGGCGCGGCGCCGAATGGAATCTTCCGCCCATGAGGATGAGTGCTAGCGCTTGCGCGGAATGGATGCGTGCCACTCGGATATAGCGGCATATTGACCTTGTCCCCGCCAAATGTATATATGTGCCATACGTGTCAATTCGTTCTCGTGCTTTCCCTGTGTATAGTCTCTCGTCGATGAGAGCTGTTGTAGATATCTCTGTCCGTAGTTTGCTGTCTCCACGTTCGCTGTTTATGCTATCATGATCCCTTTGTCCTCAGTCCAATCTTCACTGCCGAGTCGCTGGTGCACTCGCTCTCCGTCACGTACAGTACATCTCGATTACAGCGTTGTACAGTACACTTCGACCAGTTGTTACATACATCTTCTTTCGCGTTCTTTGTTATGCATCTACAGTTCTATCTTCTCTATGCAGCAGGAAGCGGCTTGCGTATCATGCTCTCGCGTCCGGGGCCGACGCCGATGTACTCTATAGGCACGTTGAGGAAGTTCTCAATGAACTCGATGTACTTCCTGCAGTTGTCCGGCAATGCGTTGTACTCAGTGATCTCCGCAATGCTGGTCTTCCAGCCGGGAAGGGTGACATAGACGACGTCGACCTTTGCTAAGACGTCCAGATCGGCTGCGACAGCGTTAGCTGGAGAAGATCAAAGGATAGAGAGCCGGATCCATACCAGGGAAACCAGGCAGCTCCTTCTCGTCAACAAGGTACCGGACAGCGACTTTGATCTCGGCGATGTCGTCAAGGATGTCCAGCTTGGTAAGGTTCAGCGAGTCGTAGCCGTTGATCAAACATGAGTGCTTCATCACGACGAGGTCCAGCCAGCCGCAGCGCCGGCGACGGCCAGTGGTGACGCCGAATTCACGGCCAACCTCTTGCAGGTGCACACCGACGTCGTTCAGCTGCTCGGTCGGGAAAGGTCCGCCGCCAACACGCGTAGTGTAAGCCTTGACGACGCCAATAGTCTGTCCAATCGCGCGCGGCGGGAGGCCGAGACCAGTGCATACACCGCCAATGGTCGTGCTAGACGACGTCACGAAGGGGTACGTGCCGTAGTCAAGATCCAGCATGAGCGCATTTGCGCCCTCCACCAGCACACGTTTACCAGAGGCAAGAGCAGAGTGCAGGTACACGACCGAGTCCACAACGTATGGGCGTAGCCTGTCAGCGAGAGCCTGTGCCAGTCATCTTGAGCATGCTAGAATCTGTGTAGACGTCGACGAGCCGACAGCACCTTGTAACGCTCGATCTCGCCTTCAGTGTCGTACTCAAAGTGGCCATAGCGCTTGAAACGTCCCTCGACGAGCTTGCGGAACTTCTGCGCGAAGGTATCATGGTCGAACAGGTGGTGAATGCGCATGCCAGAGCGGCTGGCTTTCGACGAGTACGCCGGGCCAATGCCGCGCTTGGTAGTTCCGATGCTCTTAGCACCAAGTTCAACTTCTTTGAGTCCGTCGACGATCTGGTGGAAATCAAAGACGATATGGGCGCGGTCGGATACGAACAAACGGCCGGTACAGTCAAGACCTAGTTTGAGAGTCAAATTATTGAACAACAGTTGAACTGTCAGAGGGCATACCCTGAGCCTCGAGCTGATCAAGCTCTTCGAAGAAGGAAGGAATGTGCACAACGACGCCAGCGCCAATCAGTCCCGCCGTAGTTCGGTTGACGAGTCCTGATCTTCCGATGAGCCGCTGCTAGCAAAGGAACTGCTCAAAGCGTACCGCTCGGTAGCAGATGGAACGCGAACGTCGTCTTCTTGCCGTCGGGACCGGGCGCAACGATGGTATGTCCGGCGTTGTTGCCGCCGGCACACCGCGCACAGATGTCCGCCTCAGCGGAGAGCACATCTACGAGTTTGCCCTTTCCCTCGTCACCCCACTGGGCGCCGAGGACGACGGTTGCCTTGCCTGTCAATCATGAGTTCAGATCAGAAGATGAGGCTAGACAGTACACACCGCTCATACTTGACGACCTGTCCAGTGCACAGAGAGCGCACACAGCTAGATCGATGACGGTGGTAAGAAGCAGAAAATCAGGGCGGGGCACCGGGGCGGGACGACCCCGGCGGCGGCACCCTCGGCCCTGTTCGGACATATATCTTGCATCTAGCTACTTTGAGCTCCTACATCCCCCTCGCGTATGCGTCTGCACTACTCAGTTCTTGGAGAGGTTGCTCATGTAGTATGTCACACCTGGAACGTAGCCTCGACGTGAGCGTCCCGGGCTGGCCACAACTTGAACGGATCAGCGGATGACGTCCGACGCGAAGTCGTGGCCGCTGCTTGAACCCGAACCGTCATGCCTGCGTTTCCGCGGAATCCATTCACGTCCTGGCAGCATGGGCAGACACACAGAATACTAAAGAAGCATCCTTCGATCTTTGGTGTACCTTTCTTGCTTCTCATTGTGGGATCGTCATTCGCGCTTCAACCATTCACACAGGCGCGGTACGACTTGCAGGACAAGAAGACTACTGTGGCACGTCGGCTCATTGTAGCCAGAAGCCGCATCTCGCACATCTGACCGATATATATCACTTTTAGGTGTCAAAGGAGCAGCAGCTGAAGCTTGAGCAGAGCAAGAAGAAATTCGATCTTCGGGAGGCTTACTTCGTGCGTAACAATGTATATCCGACTGTAGTACTTCGCTGATGTCCTGTCAGGATATCCAAGAGAAACCGGAAGGGGATTGGAATCCCGAAAAGCGTATTCCTCGACCAAAAGGTCTGCCTGAATGGGGTGTTGCTCCCTCCGGGCCACCTGCGAAGCCGTCATCTTGAGACTATTGGCCGGTCCATCTTGTATGCTCAGTAATTTATTTGCTATACTAGACACGGAATTCGGATGTGCAACGCGTTGTGCGTGACGATATCTAGCTTCTAATGATTGCTTGATTGAGATTGACAGCACCATATGATACAGACGTGAGAAGTAGTGGACGTTGGACGACGGCCGAAAACTCCGCGCGCATGTTCAATCTGAGAAGGCCTCCACCATGGGCTATATGACACCTCTCGGCCTGCGCGAGCTGACACGGCCCTGTGCCAAACCATCCACTTGCACGTACTTTGAACCTCTGCGTGAATCCTAACGTAGTTCGTAGTGGGAATGATTACTGGTGACCGCTGATTGCGCTGATTGGTGAAAAGTTTGGAAATATCGGAACCTAAACGGCACAGAAGGATCTTACGGAAGATCACTTCAATATCGGGTGTGCTCAACAGGAGCACCGACTTTTCCTCCTTGGCACCTTACCACCATCGTGTGCGCTGACCGGGTGCTACGACGCGCCGCGCAAGAGCTCGCGATGAGCCTCGTCCAGAGCGCGCAGTCGGTGTGCGTCCCTCGTTCAGGGTCTCTTGACAGTCTGTTGACATGTATATGCGGATAGCTGGATACAAGGTTGTCTGGATGTTGTGGCGCCGAGTACGTGATCATTCCCTTCGCTCTCTATCGGCTCGCTAATATTGGTACAGCTATATTATTTTTCGATTATTTTCTCACCCTACCCCGCGAAGTCGAGCTCATCTGGGCATACCCCTCATCACGACCATCTATAGTCTTCTTTGTGAATCGCTATGTACCCATTGTCACCAGTATCGTATCTGTTGTATTCAGGTACGTACAAACCTGCCATATCTTCGCGCAGTCGGATTCAAATCCGTCTTGCAGCTTTGCAAAGTTTGCAGCGTCCGAATCCGTGCGTCCTCATGCATCACCGCCGTGCGACGCAAATGGACTCAGCGTGAATTATCCACACAGACATGCAAAACGTATTTCATTGCCCACGAAGCCTCAATTATATTTTCTCAAGTCGTAGTCGGGGGTGCGTTCTCCCGCGTACTCTCATCTACATGTCTTCTCACCTCTGTTTGAAGTTCTCCTTGCCCTCCGAATCGTGGCGTTACACCATCGAGATCGGCGTATCATCGCTGTTCTAGCCATCACATTCTTATTGCTGCTCCCAATCGCTTGCGTCAGTGTCCATGAACGTCTATCATAGTAATCCAGCATCTCATTCAGCAATAGTGGTCAATCACGGGAGGGAGCTCGTTTGTTCTACCAGCTGCATCCGGTTGTCACATAGCCTTGGATTTCACATCGTACGCCCTTCCCCGTCCCATTGCCCACATATGCTAACGAACTTCAAGCGGCCTCCGTGCGTTCCTTCTCACGATTGCGGCGTAGCTTTCATGAATCCTACTTTCCAGATGTCTCTTTCGCATGGATGACGCAAGCCATATGGGACATACTCATATTTGGACTCATGATCCGCAGCACAATGCGACTCCGCAGATACCGCGAGGGTCGTACGCCTCTCACCGGGACAACCCTCGTAGACATAGTTTGGCGTGACGGCGCCTTCTACTTCGGCATTATGGCAATAGCCACTTTGGTCAACATCGGCTTCTTCTACGTGCGAGACGATGGCATCCGCGGAACACTAGCTCCCGTCGCAAGCAGGTGTGTAAGCATTGAAGTCAGCAAATACCACCGCGCCTAATGCGCAGTCCATAGCATATCCGTGTCCATGATGTCGCGTCTGTTCCTCAACCTTCACGAAGCAGTATCACCACCTCCGAGTACGGACGGTGTACTTGACTCCAGACGGACAATTACAATACTCTTTGCGACGCGCGTTGAAGATACCAGTAACGGTTCAAACGAGCCTGATGGAGCGGACCGCGACGGATACAGCACTGCACCAGACACACCATCGACACCAGGAGACTCTCTCAATACTGACTCTGAAACGCTCGCGTCCGAATACTACACGAGAGGGCGGCATCGATCTATACTTATGGCGTCGGAGGAGTACCCTTTGGACGAGTTGAGGGATGGAAAAGTCGTATAGGATCGACGATCGCTGGGTGCGCGAGTTTGACCGGGTAAGTACTGACTTTATGGACTGAAGGGCGATAATGAAGTCACGCTATGTAATACCCCTTTGGAGATTGCTTGAGCGGAAAAGTCTCGATGGATACTGGCAATACCAGGAAGTACCTGCTTGGCGGTCCGGCGGGCCCGCACGGGCGATGCAGTGGCAGAATCATTTGCTTTCCATGGCGAAGCGCAAGGAGCGAGATGTACGGACACTGATGCCCTATAGTATATAAAACCCACCAGCTGTATAAGCGATACCCGTTAAGCTGATTGTCAGAGTGATAGCTTGCCGCTATGATTGATTCGTTAGCAGTACGAAGACCACACGGTGTGGGAATTGCTCGGCAACGACCGAAACGTGTGACGCGCTACGCACCACGCTCTGAGAAGGCCGCCACCATGAGGCGCCAGGCTACGCACGTACTCGGTACTGACATGGCACTACTAGACCAGTATCTTTGCATGGGAGCCAAGACTCTACGTACGGGAAATACATCGCAGTTTGAAGTGGCAAGGGTTCAATCACCGGAGATTCCGCTGATTGCTGTAGAGTTCCATTGAGCACATACCATTCAAATGCCGGGTTCCCGCACGGGCGGCAAAGAAGCATCTCACGGAAAAGCAGAGTTTATATAGAGTACGTCGCTGACAGAGGAATCCTCTTTCCCTCCTGTCATCTTGCCGCCACCTTGTACGCCAACCGACCGGCCACTGCGCGCCGCGCAGAGCTCGCGATGAGCCTCGTCCAGAACGCACAGTCGGTGTGCGTGTATTGTTTCAGGCTTTTTGGGAGTCGACTGATATCTGTGTGTGTTGTATAGCTGGATACAGGGCTGTCTGGACGTTGTGGCACCGAGTACGTATCCAAATTCTGCTTGTCACGTTCGAGCCTCCTAACACCGCCCTTAACATTGCAGCTATATTATTCTATGACTATTTCCTCACTTTACCGCGCGAAATTGAGCTCATCTGGGCACATCCCACGTTACGATCATCTATAGTCTTCTTTGTGAATCGCTACATACCCATCGTCAGTGCTATCGTCTCGTTGGTTTTCAGGTGCGCCCACTGCGACATTCCTCTGTCTCCCAAATACTGATGCAGATCACTGTCCTTCTAGTTTTGCGAAGTTTGCCTCCGATGAATCAGTGCGCATATGTCCATATGCGTTATTACCTTACGATTCATTTGGACTCAACGCGAGCCGGGTGTTATACAGACATGTAAAACCTTCTTCATCGCACACGAAGCTTCGATCATATTTTCCCAAGTCGTCGTCTCCGGTACGTGTGTCCTTGTCCTCATGTACTCCTGGCTTCTGACCTCTTTCGTGAAGTTCTCCTCGCCTTGCGGATAGTTGCACTGCATCATCGAGACAGACGCATCACCGCCATTTTAGTCGGGGCATTCATATTGCTGCTCCCCCTCGCTTGCGTCAGTCTTATTCTTTCTCAAAGATCTTGTAGTATGAGTTGACAGCTCACTCGTTTGCAGTGGTCGATCACGGGAGGAAGCTCGTACGTACTTGCAGCGACATCTGGATGTCATATAGCCCTAGACTTTGCGGCGTATGTTTGTTGCAATGACTTTGTCCCTCATGAACTGACGCACTCGTAGCGGCACCCGTGCGTCCTCTCCCATGACTGCTGTAGGGCCCCATGTGAAAACCGCACTCTAGATGTCTCCTTTGCATGGGTCGTACAAGCTATCTGGGACATCTTGGTCTTCGGACTGATGATCCGCAGCACAGTACGAATACGCAGATTCCGAGAAGGTCGCGCTACCCTCACGGGTACCAACCTCGTGGACCTCGTCTGGCGCGACGGCGCCTTCTACTTCGGCGTCATGGCCATAGCCACCTTGTTCAACATAGGCTTCTTCTATGTTCAAGAAGATGGGATACGCGGGATAGTGGCTCCTGTTACGAGCAGGTACGTTTTTTTGCACAGTTGACGAACTGTGCGCCTCAAACCACCCGATGCAGTATATCCGTGTCAATGATGTCACGCCTATTCCTCAACCTTCACGAAGCCGTATCCTCACATGGAACTGTGGGAAATGGTCCCGACGCCAGACAGACAATCACATTACTCTTTGCATCGCGTTTGGATGACAGCAGTAACAGTTCGAACGAGGAAGACCGCAACAACGAATACGGCACCGCTCCGGGCACGTCTTTACCAGCAGAGGTCTTCAGTAACGACTCCAGAATGGTCCCACTTGAGCGCGACTCTCGGCGACGGCGGCCTAGGTCTCTCACCGTAGTGTCGGAGGAATATCCTTTGGAAGAGTTGAGGCATCGAGAAGCCGTGCCATAGGGGTCCGGTACGACGCTTTGTACACTTGAATGTATGGACTTGTACTGGCATTGTGTTTGTAGGGTACCACGTGTTGCATAGTAGTACCCTTTTGAGAAAACATCCTACAACTAGTCGCTCGATAGTAAGGCATTTGTATATTTCTGTTTCTTGTGGCCCCAGCGTGGGAAGGCGCAGCTGCAGATTTGTTTGTCGCTTCACCACTCTTTCGCGCCAACCACCATGACTGTTACAGTAACCTCTCGCAACTCAGACTATCAACCATGGGATCTGAGGGAACCCAGCTCAAAATCAACGGACGTCATTGTCACCACTGCGCCAAAGCTTATGCCCATTTACTTACACATTCCGTAGGCTCGATGATATCAACGCGAGCTGTTCTGATGCAGACCGAGAATCAAGGCGAACCCGCCACAGGTTCTCGCATGAGGACATGAAGTGTCCAGTCCTCTCCAGTAGGTTCTTTGATGTCCGTAGAGCTCCTCAGCGTCATACCGAGTTTCTCGTACACCTTGACCTATGATTTTCTGAAGTTAGCACTCTCTGTTTCGAAGAATTGGCTGCTATCTACGCACGTTGACGTCTCTTCCCGTCCAAAGCAGCATCTTGGCATTCATGGCGTCTGCCTAGGTGGGACTCAGTGCGCCGTAGCAGAGCTATACGATGTGCATACCTGATGCGTCGCGAACTCGAACATCTTTCGTGCAATTCCGTGACCTTGATGATCGGGTCTGACTATGAGCATATCGCACTCATAGCAATGGACCTCCGCCTGATGTACTCGTTAACCTCGCCGTACCAACTTTGTATGAGCCGGGTGGCGCACCTCCCCCATACCCACCGCCTCGTCGAAGAGCTTCGGCACCATCTTCCCCAGCTATTCGTCTGCTCTGTCAACTACTCGATCTCTAGCCCGCGACACACGTACCACTGTTCCGACGTGGGCGGCTGTATCTTCGGGCAACTTCCCCAGAAACTCCTGCAACGCCGATTCGCGTTGAAGACCGCTGCGATCTCTTTGAGCTTTCCCCTTGATTACAAACATCAGGCAGCACTCACGCTTCACGATCCGGCTTCCCAGGCGGTGTCCAAAACGATGCGCCGACCAGCTCGCCTTCCGCATCTGTCGCGGCGTAGAGACGTGCACTGCCCCGGAGGGGCGAGAGCACGGCGCGCCCAAGGTCGTGCATCAACTCAGGATTGCCGCCTGTGAATGCGCGCGCCGGGGGATCTGTTACGGCGCAAGCATCAGCATCTGCGCGACCGCGGCGGAGATGTGGGGGACGTACCGTTTGCGAAGGCCGCGCAGAACATGTCGATGGCCTCGTTGATCGTGGCCTCTAGTGCGCCAGTCAGCACCTGATGTGTTGACCACGCCCGTTGTGCTTACCGCTCGGTCGGTCTATGACCAACACATGGACAGTATCGTCTTCGAGGCCAAGGTCTTGAGGTTCTTGAAGTTCGGACGCCATGAGACAGACGGGAAGCAATGGGAGATGAAGCCTAGGGCAATGGAGTGGTCGTGGTACGGAACAAGTTTGTATGACTATGCTTTCGGGCCAATTTCAAAGAGCAAGCCTCACGAATAAGCGCTCGATGGTTGCCCAATTCGGATCGGTGCTGATTGTCCCTCGCTGAGGAGATCAGAACTCCCAGTGTCTATTCATAGCGTTCCTAGAGTACTAGTGCATCGCACGTCGTACAGACCCAGACGATATCATATAGCTTTAAACACAGATGTGCCCATAACAAGGGCTCTTCGTATGCTCTTCAGATGCCCTTTATGGTGGAGTCGTATATTTATCTTGGAGCCGCCTTTTATCGGTTCGATGGCGTAGTTGGTTATCGCATCTGTCTAACACACAGAAGGTCCTCAGTTCGAGCCTGGGTCGAATCATTTTGCCTTTTTCTCGGCATCAAACGCGTCGCGTCGCGTGCGGCGTCACGGTCCGAGTTTGGTCAAGGTCGCGCTTGTATGCGATCACGTCTCTTTCCGAACCGTCATGTCAATTGCACGCTTGCACCGCGCGTCTGCACCATTGCTTCGCGTTGCGCCGTCAAGTCTGCGCAGAACCTTTGCAACCGAGCATCTTCCCCGACCTCCTCCTTCGACTCCGCCTCCTGCCGAAACCTTCTCCGATGCATCCAAACCACGCGAGTATTATGCACGGCCGGCTCCAAGAGATTTGCCCCCTCATCGAGTTCGTACGCCTGCCTACCCTGGACCCTACTTCTGCTCATACGTCAACTTCAGCCGGCATGGCCCATGCTGCTTCTTGCGGGAACCTTAGGCGTCGGCGTCTGGGTGCTCTTCTTCCAGTACACTTCCAACACCGAGCGAATGCATAGCTCGATCGTACAGCGTATCATGACCATCTTGCGTGGAAATCCTGAGGTGCGCGAAACTCTTGGGGACGCGATACGTTTCGAGCCGACGTGGTGGTTGAATGGCGACCCTTGGGTATCTGGTTCGGTAAGCAGCTTGTACCGCCTGCCCGCTGAGCATTTGAAGTCTGATAGACAACCTAGATTGCTATGATGAAAGGAAGGAACGACCTCAGCTTCAGAGTGAAGGGTCACAAAGGTATGTCCGTCTTTCAGGGCCGGAGCTCATCGAAGCTGAACGGCTCTCGCTAGGTGCCGGTACTGTCTACTTCACCGATATTCGTAAGAAGGGCGAGCCCTGGACAACTTGTGAGTATTAACTTTCATGCATAGTTATTCTCAGGCCTAACGATGCACCAGTACGCTTCAAGGTCATCGCCGACAACGGGGAAGTCATCCAGATGACCTTCGACTAACTCCGTCTATTGCCTCAATCCCGACTCCCAATAGACTCGATCACTTTGTCTTTCGCCGCAATACATCTGTACCATATGCATGTACTAAACACCCGCCATTACCTATGAGCCTACACGACTAAATGCCCTTAGTTCAATATTGTGTGGGTAGGCTGCGACAATCACATGCCCCCGACCGACCCCGTAGGTTTTCATGCTCATGATCATCGACCCTACTCCTGCAGCAATTACAACTTCTCTGTTGCTTTCATGTTCAAAAGGCCCATGACAGATTTGTTCTGGGGCTTGTCCTGGTCCTACTTCGCGGCGACTGACTCGGGGTTGCTCCCACCCTAACCTTAGTCATCTGCAGCATATCCTTCCACCACATGCAAATAATGCGCATAAGCCCAGCAGAGCCATCAGCAGTATTGAAGTGTATCCATCTTATCGATGTGTGTATGTAGCATTAGCATTAGAGTGGTGTGTGGTGCGTGGGAGTAATCCAATAAATCTAGGCTCTACAATACTATCCTCTACCTCTACCTCCCTCTACAAAAACCTGGGCTTCTCAAACGTGCTGAACGTCTGGATGAGATCGCCCTCCTTGAGGTCATCAAAGCCCTCAATAGCCATCCCACACTCCATGTTCTTTCCCGCGGAGCTCACGTCTTCCTTGAGATGTTTGAGCGTATCAAGCTTGCCCTCGAAGAGGATCTTCCCGTCCCGAACGACCTGCACATGCTTGGCGCGCTCGATCTGACCGCTAGCAACACGGCATCCTGCGACGCGCTTGGTGCGGCGTCCACCGACACTGATGTCGAACAGACGGAGCACATTCGCTTCGCCTGATACCGTCTTGCCGAGTTCGATAGGCAGAAGCGCGGTGACGCGCGTGCGGACCTCGTCGATGACCTTGTAAATGACTGCCGAAGAGTGAACGTCCACGCCATTGCTGTTCGCGAGACCTTGTATGGCCTTCGGGACGGGTACATTAAAAGCAACGACGATGCCTGCGAAGTCTCTAGTGAGCAGAGCAGAGCTAAGAGGAAGACGAATGGGAAAAAAACGTACCCTCTGCAGCCTTAGCGCGCAACACGTCGGACTCGGACACCTCTCCAACGTCGCTGGCGATGATCTTGATTCGAGCCTCATCGTTGCCAATATATTGCAACGCCTCAGTGAGCGCCTCCGCGCTCCCGCTCACATCAGCCTTGATAACGAGTCGAAGCTCCTTCGCGCCACTATCCTCCTCCGCCTTCTTCTCCCACTGCTTCACGGGCTCGGAGCTAGCGTTCTGCGCAACACGCTCCTCTTCCTCGCGTGCCTCGCGCTCAGCGCGACGCGAGGCATTGATTGCTTCGACGTCTTCAAGCAACGCATCCTGTTCAGCCTTACGCAGGCGGTTGGCGAGCGCACGCTTGATATCCGCCTCGGGCGCCTCAAGCACCTCGTCGCCAGCTGCAGGCAGCTCCTTCCAACCGCTGACAGTGACCGCGTCACCCGGGAAAGCCGTCTTCACGCTCTTCCCAGCTGAATCGGTCATCACCCGGGCCTTGCCACTGACTTTGCCCGCGATGAGGGATGCACCGGGTGCGAGACGCCCGCGCGCGACGAGCACTGTCGCGACGTTGCCGAGGCCCTTCTGTACACGACTCTCCAGTACGAATCCGTGTACGGGTCCTGTGCGCTCCGCCTTGTAGTCTGCCACTTCGCTGACAGCACCTAGGGTCTCGACAAGATCGGGCAAACCGATGCCGGTCAAGCCGGAAACCTCAACTGCCGGTACCGAACCGCCTAACGGTTCGGTCTCTACGCCTTCGACAAGAAGCTGGTTGAGCACGCGCGAGGGGTCCGCGCCGGGCTTATCGCACTTGTTAAGTGCAACGACAAGCTGGAGGTCGTCCTTCTTGACCAGGTCGATAACCTCCTTCGTCTGAGGCATCACGCCGTCATCAGCCGCCACAACGAGCACAACAATGTCCGTCACGCGTGCGCCACGAGCGCGCATAGCGCTGAACGCTGCGTGGCCGGGCGTATCGAGGAAGGTGATCGTCTGCCCCGTCCCTCCGCTTGAGTTCTTTAGCGGGACAGAGAATGCGCCGATGTGCTGTGTGATGCCGCCGGCCTCTCCTGCAGCCACAGAGGCAGAGCGTAGCGTATCCAGTAGGGTCGTCTTGCCATGATCGACGTGGCCCATGATCGTGACGATTGGCGGTCGTTGTGGTAGAGCGGATGTGTCTGCGGTTGGGGCAGGCGGATAGATGTCAAACGCGGCTTCATCGTCGAAGACTGCGTTGCGTCCGAACTCTTCGGCCAGAAGTGCAGCGTAGTCGGCCGTAAGGACTGTCAGGGTGTGAGTGATGAACTACTAGAAGTCAATAGCTGCACGAACTGTGGTCATAGGAGTCTTCGCCCTCCATTCCAGCCTCGCGCATCTTGCGCTGAAGCCGAGGTAACGAGACTTTGAGAAGCCTCGCCAAAGTACCAACAGTCACGACGTTCGGAATGAACACATCGACGCGAACTCTCCTCTCCTTAGCCTTGAACACGCGTTTCTTCTGCTCTGCGTTCGCTTCTGGATGTAGACCGCGTCGATGAGGATCGTGTAACATAGCATCCGCCCCATGGTGCGCAAGCGAGCCGCGCGACTTGAACTGGAGATTATCGCGCTTGCGCGACGTCTTCTTGTCCTCCAAACGGCGGAAAGCAGCTCTACGCGTCTCTTCTTCCTTCTCCTTCTCCTTTTCCTGCGCCGTTTGCTTTCCTTTCCCTCGCTCAACTCCACCTTCACGGGGACGTGTATCCTGCTGTCCACGGTCACCACGAGCACTACGTTCGCGCATTTGCTCTTGAGGGACACGCGAGAAATGGGCTGGGCGGTCACGCTCAAAGCGACCAGATTCCGAGTTTCTTGCTGTTGAGTTCTGCGAGTCCAAGCCAAAGCCGCGGTTCGGCCGTGACTGCGATACATTTAGTCTACCACAGACATATGCACATGATATAACTCACATTAGATGATGACGGTGTTTGCTGCTGTTGTTGCTGCTGGAGTACAGGTTAGGAAGACGTATGTGCACGCAATAAACGACATACCTGTCGCGGAGGGCGTGCTGCCGCCCATTTGCTAGGGCCAGCAGCAGCAGGAGCAGGGAAGCTAGGAGCTGAAGGTGTACCCGAGCCCGACGGTGCACGACTGCGAACACCTGGGAAATCGGATGGCATAGGCGCCGGTCGCGTACCGAGCGATGTTGGGCGCGCCCATTTATTGGGCTATTTAAAGTTCAGATATCATATCCAAAAAATATAATAGTGAGGCTCACAGCTGCTTTTGCGGCAGTCGATGATGCGCGCACGCCTAGCTGGCTAGCTAAAGCCTCTAGTGCGGGTCGCGAGCACGTATGCATGTCGGACTCAAGAGCTGTATCACTCCCAATGGATCAGGTCCTTCGTATCAAGAGAGATATGATACAATAGCGCGCGCGTCAAGGGCGAAGGAGAGCCACGACGCGTCCAAAGAATTCGCGCGCGGCGGAGGCCGCGGTGCGGGGCGCGCCTCCCACGGTGCCACTCCGGGCCGACTTCCCTTGGCGAGCTCATAGTACATTATTTGGACACCAGAAATCCTGCTGCTAGTACGCCTACTCGTGAGAAGAGAGGGTAGGCAGATGTCGCTATTTTCTTCATGGTGGATCTATCCGAAACCCGATGGCTTTTCGAGGGCCACACCAGGCTTCAGCTTGGCACAGGGCACCGGGACACACTCTGTCGTGGCTGTAGCCCGGAGAGTTGCAGGGGAGTCCTAATTAGTATTGCATGAAGTTCTTGTGGGTGTAATTGGGTGCAGGAAAGCAGCTTTAAGCGGAGTAGCGACTTTATGGATCGTGAGACCGGCGCACGGCAGTTGCCGAGGTGGTCTCGCCTCTCGGCCAATTCGCCTCGACGCGTTGAACCAGCATCACATTCCCCATCCCCATCTTGAGTTCATCACCGCCTCACGGCTCAGAAGCATAGTGTCAGCTTCGAGTATTTGACAATCGCCGGACTTGACGCCTGAGATTGCACCGTGTTCAGGAGCTTTGCGCTGGTCAACGACTGAGCCAAATTCGTCGACGGCTCGCCGCTCCGGGTTTGAAGATCTGCTGTGAGCTGGGAAGTACGAAAAGTCGGATCAACTACTTCCGGGGGAGCTGTAATCGCTGAAGGCGTACGGTTCAACTATCTGGGGCGTAGCTGCTGCTTGGTCTCAGGCTCGTAGAGGACGATCACCCCCCAACGTTCGTCCTCTTCCCAGGATCAAGGGCTGTGCGGCCGCTGACAAGAAGTTGGGATAGATGAGATGGCAATTCAAGTGGGCCGGGAAGACCTTGTTACCCGAGTCTACTTCGGACACTTTTTGCATACGTCTTGAACGCGCGCGCGGGTTTCGCGGTATCGTCAGAGTCATGGCTGGATAACGCCAATATATATCTTCGCCGATTATCCTTCTGTCGAGAGGAGGAACAACTACAAAAGCACGCGTTTACTCGTACTCCGCAAGACGAGTAATAGATCTAGTATCGTATCCGGCTGGAAACTCGAAGCCGATACATGAAGAAGATACATCGCCTTATCGGTCTCAACACGCAATCTCAAGAAGGGCATAAAGTGCGACGAACCGGCCGAAAACGTCCAGTACGTATGCTGACATCCCTTCCTTGCGAACTGTTGGATCTATAGAAGCCCATCATGTGGTGTGTTCTCGTGCCACTGAGCCTTTTGCTTTCAGTTCGCGGCAGTGACCTGGGTATCACGGTGTTCGCACCGCGACGACAGAGCTCTTCCTGTTCACACCGAATGATATAAGTCAAGAGACAAGAATGCTGCGTTTCGGACTTTCGGTCTTGTGTTGTCCAGTATGCCTCCTATCACAGCGCCGCTCACGTTGCTTCATGAACTGAGTACGCGCTCCCCGCTCCGTCACTCGCTTTGTATCGTCTGTGTCGACTGATCACATCTAGCTGCCTTGCAAAACATGACTGCTATCTTCTCCGGCATATACTTGTAAGAGCTTCATAACATATATTCCGGACTTGCTTCCTCACGTCTCCTTCTCAGTCACGAACTTGTGGCGCATCTACCCTTCGATTGGAGACTGTTGATGCGGCCAGATAGTCAGCGCACCACTGCAGCGCAGATTGCAAAATGGGTACGTAGGACCTCTTCGGTTTCATGATGCTGCTACCGACAGGCCAGAAAGACCTACCTGATGTGCCGGCTTCTACTCGTGGTCTTCGCTGTATGCTCAACTACGGGCTCATTCCCTGATCATCCGGATTGTCGTGTAAGATATACTTCTCGGTTCACATGCAGAAATTTGAAGGCTGAGATGTACTATCCGTAGGCCTTGTACAAACTTCTCAGCGTAAGCCCTTGCACTCGTACTCTTCCTGGACTGCAAACTGATAGTCAATGAACAGGGGACCGGCTTCCTTGCCATTATCTGCTCCTCAACACTCTTATCTATACGAGTGTCTGTCTCCCGCTGCTGTACCACTTTGAAATCCTGCTGACTGTGATCTGATCTTGCAGAGCTGCTATCTGGAAATGGGACAGACGAGTCGTCACACTCGTAACCCTAAACTGCTTGGCAACCTTGGCCTGCGCTGTCTATCGTGAGTGCCTTAGGATATGAGGAAAAGGCGAAGACTTATGAGCAGGGCCACAGTAATCGTGACGGTGTGTAGGGTTATACCTAAGGCTCAGATGTCGCCCTGATCCATCCACGTACTAAGGTCGATTCCACCTACAACGAAGATGTCCGTAACTGTGCATTGAGTGGTGTTCACAACGACCTTTACCCGTCTATCGCTGTCCTTATCGGTGACTGCGTGCTTTTAACCTTATTGCTCGTTGGGCTTCGAAGGAACTGGAGCGGTGCCCGTCAGTTTCACATGTGGCACGTACTGTGGACGCAGGTCAGTAACTATCCGAGCTCGTGTTAGTACGGTCCAGTACTCATGAAGATGTAGGGCTTGCTATACCTTTTCCTTGCGACCCTTGTAGAAGTTCCCTTGGTAGTGAGTTTCGGCAGCTGGTCTGTCGCTCGTTTTGTCAGTATGTTTACGAACTCATTCATCCATTCAGGGTTTGCTGATCGTCAATCTGAACTGTGAGTTGTCTATCAATTACTCTTGGTCAATCTCACGGTCCGCATTCGAAGCTGTCATGAATACGGTACGTGGATGCCCTTCAATCTGAAGCGTCCACATGCTAACCTTAACCCTTGCACGGCCAGATTCTTGTCCCACCTGAAGGTGTGTAGCCGTTCTCATACACGTACTCCAGTCTCCAACTCACTGTGTCGAACAGTTATCATCTTGTAAGCAAAGACGTCTGTCGCATTGGAACGGTGCTGAACTGTAGTAGGGGCATAGGAGCAACGCGTATGTTCCGATCTCTCAACATGAAGGTGCGCGGCGAGAGCAAACAAGTCGAGTGCGTCTTCTTCTATCGCACTACGCATGAGCTCATCATAGCTCACTGGCAGACACTTCACCAACGGGACGTCATTCGAGGTGACTTCTTCACACAGAGCGGTACGACTCCAGGCTCTGCGAAGGGGGTAGACGCATATTTCTGTAAAATGACAGTGACGATGACGCGAGGAGCATTCAGTGTTTGTAGCTCGTCTGACTACTATAGGACGCTTGCGGCAGCATTGTCTTCACGAATACAAGGAGGCATTGAGTTTGTAGGAAATCGTCTAGAGCCATGGGATGACTAGCAGGTGGTTTAAACGCGGTTGAACACGGGTAGAACACGCAGATCGCGCGCAGGCGTGGTCCTCGACATCTCTACTAACTCAAAAGATTGTGGGTCTAGGGGATGAATGGCGGGAGTATTGTATCGGGAAGGGTTTCATGAGTAGAGAAAACCTCCATCACAGCAACTACGCATGATGGGGAATGGGGTCCTCCGTATCAAGTTAGGGATGATACAACAGAGCGCGCGTCAAGGACGGAGGAGGAGAGCCGTGAATCGGTCCGCTCGGACGCGTCCAAAGAATTCGCGCTATGGTGCGGGGTGTGCTTCCCACGCTCAACCGACCTTCGTCTCTGATAGTCCGAAACAGACGCATGGGCGTACAATCTAGTCGTTTCCACTATCCAGATACTGCAAGACTCTGTACGAATGGTATTAGACAGGCACTGCTCAAAAATTAATCTCGTCCTGAGACTTTGTTCCAGAACACTGAGAACGAGATGGTCTTTGCGCACTTGCCACGATGCGGGTCAGAGACTGTCGGGAACAGCGCCGGCTGAGAAGTGCTCTGCATAGCCATCATAGGCTTCTATGGCTTTACAGTAGTTGTGGTAGAAGGCAGAGAACCGATTCCTACAGTATGTAGCGGCCCGGCGTGTTGACTCGTGGGAACGGCGCACGGCGACTGCCGCATCTGGTTGCTCTCCGCTCTCTTGCCTGAACGCGCTCATCACAGAACGTCGATGTGCTTCACACTCATCGGCTCGAATGCACCTCCGCCTCAACTCTGGGAAGCATAGGAATGGCTTTTGGTGCTTGATACTCGTCGGAAACTGATGCCTGGGCTACTGCGACTTTGGTTACTGTCTTTGTAGCACTGCTATGAGCTACGAAAAGTCAACATCCAATTGAACCTGAACACACGCACCGTCAGAAAGCTGGTACTTCAGGCTTGCAGCTGACGATCAAGCTTCGATATTCGTTCTTTTCATGTCATCATGAGCTGTGCGGTCGCTGCAAGAAAGTTGGATAGATGCCACTTGACTTCTCCCCTTGGCGTCTCTTGTCGCGTATGGATCTAAACCTGTTACCTGTCTCAACACCTCAGTGCCGATCTGGTAGGATATTGTCGCCATAGTTCATCGATTGAAAGCTGCGATTATTCACCGATGTACAAAATTTGAAGTATCCGATCCAGTCGCTGCATCGGCCTTCGTATGTGGTTGGGCCCTAGTAAGTCCGGTGAGCCGGCGGAACACGCAGAGAGCCCACTTCCCATGCCGATCTCATTTCTTTAGGAACAGTGAGATCCATAGAAGCCTGTCAAGGGGTGTTTGCCCAATTCACTAGCGGCGTTAAACTTTCGGTATGCGGTAGTGACCTGGATGTCTTGTTGCCCGCATCGCGATAGCGGAACTATCTTGTTCATACTGAACGATATAAGCTGACTCGCAAGAACGTCTGCATGTGGGACCTTCCTTGTTTTGTCCGGCATGCCTATCACAGGACCGCTCACGTTGCTGCACGAGCTGAGTACGTCGCTGTTTCTCGCTTCGGACCTCCGGCGTCGACTGACTACAGCCAGCTGCTTTGCAAAACATGACTGCCCTCTTCTCCGGCATATACTTGTGAGCAAATCACCACATTGTCGAGACTTGAAGCTTACCTTCTTGTCAGCCACGAACTCATCTCGCATCTGCCTTTCGACTGGCGACTGTTGGTGCTATCTAACGGCCCGCGTACCACCACAGCGCAAATCGCCAAGTGGGTATGCGCAGTCTTCCCTGTCAACCAAAAGGCACTGTTGCTAATTGCATGTAAGACGTACTTCGTATGCCGGGTGCTGCTCGTCATATTCGGTGTATGTGCGGCTATAGCCTCGTTCCCTAACCGTCCGGATTGCCATGTAAGATGTACCCTCAATGTTCAAGTAGCCCAGCTGATGTGTCTTTAGGCCCTATACAAACTGCTCAGTGTGAGGGTAGCCCGACTTCACTCTGCTTTGATAGTAAAGGTTGCCTGTTGCAGGGAACTGGTTTCCTTGGAGTGATCTGCTCTTCGTCGTTACTATCTATACGAGTGTACGTCTTCTTTGCACTGCATACCCTCCAGATCTACTCAACCATAATTCGATCCTGTAGTGGTGCGATTTGGAAATGGGACAAACGAGTGGTGGTACTCGTAACCCTAAACTGCCTGGCAACTTTGGCCTGTGCCATATACCGTAAGTAGAAAAGGCTGATTATTGGATTGATAGGCTGACGAAGAGATGCTAGTCATAGTGACAGTACGCATGCTCGCACCCATTGATTAGCGTGCCAGATATTGAGCTACCCGTACAGATTGACTCAACCTATGATGCTGAGATACACAATTGTACATTGACTAGCGTGCATAATGATCTCTACCCAGCAGTGGCTGTCTTGATTGGCGATTGCACACTTTTGGCCTTACTTCTTGTGGGGCTTCGCAGGAACTGGAGTGGTGCTCGTCAGTTTCGTATGTGGCACACTCTCTGGAGTCAGGTAAGCAGCCACTACTCAAGCTCGTGTGACAGTATTCATGCCTTCCTAGGGCATGCTGTATCTTTTTCTTGCTACGCTCGTGGAGGTTCCCTTGGTGGTGAGCACTGATTCGTTCGGAAATAGCTGGGGTGCTGATTCTTCCGACGTACAGGGTTTACTGATCGTTAATCTGAACCGTAAGTGGCCCACACATCCTTTGGGGCCCGCATCTGCTTACAATATACCTGTGCAGCCGTCATGAACACGGTGAGCAAGATTCGTCCAGCCCATCTGTTTCGATGTGTCTGGATGCTAACCCTAACCCTTGCACGACCAGATCTTTGTCCCACCTGAAGGTGTGCAGCTTTCATCGTACGATTGACTCCGGCAACTGACCTATTCCGACGCGCAGTTATCATTTTGTAAGCTGGAAGTCGTTACGCTTGGTTTAATGGCGACTGATATATCGTAGGGGCGTAGGAGCAACACGTATGTTCCGATCCTTGAACACCAAGGGGCCGGGCCATAATAGCAAACATGTCGAGTATGTCTGCTACAGCGGTGTTGTGCTTGATCTCACCATACTTCAGACACTTCACAGATGGAACGTCACTCGAAGTGATGCCTTCACAGCAAGAGATACAACTTCAGCATCTGCGCAAGGGGTAGTCTACCCCGTGTCCTCGCGCAAAAAAGATCTTCCCTCCATAATGCTCTGTCAAACTTGTATTCCGGTGTCTTACTTTGAAGTACTCATCCCATATACGGCTCCCTAGTGGATGTCGGCGTGGGCGCCTGAGCGCAGCTAGCGATGTGGGGCACATTCCTACGTGAGAATATTGACCCTGAACTTTCTCACTGATTAGCGTAGCGAAGTTGCGCTACGATTGACCCGAAGAATTTGTTTGCGCAAGTCGATGACTCCAGGCCGCATTCTAACTCGCAAGGACGGCCAGACCTTCTTCATGCCGATGAAACCTACCACGCTGCTCGACCGGGAGCAGCGGTCGATCACTTCGACGAATGCAAGCGCTTATCCGGGGCTTTCAACTCTCAAAGAGTGACTAGGTATAGGTGCGACAGCCGATGCTTAAGCACGAGTGCTCAGGCTTTGCGGGACAGAAGATGAGCGACATGGAAGAAAGTGCCGGCGAGTGTGAGCTCCGCCGTGTGCGGCGTCGGCCTGCGCTCGCGGCCACACGGTCACACACTTCGTCCATACGATGACCCGACTCCAATACCCCTTAATTCGAAGGACTCAGGCTCTCCAGTGTGCACAACTGGGATCTTGTATCTGCGAACCCTTCTTATCAGCAGTGACTTGTCCTTTGAAGGCGAGGAAGTACGCACACTGAGATCACTCGACTTCCGTGTCTGGTCAACGCGCGATGGAACGAAGTTGCACCAGCGACTCTGTAAAGCACAATCATCAGTATGCATATAGCAGACGAGTTAAGATAGCTGGACGCACAGCATGACAACTGAAACGAGATTCAGAATCAGTTCTTCATGCACCGTGAAGATTGGGACTCACCGCTTGGAATAACGAAGAACTGGCCGCGAATAGCTTGTCAGTCGTCGTACTATGCCTTCCACAACTGAATAGAGCATACCGTGTTCATGACCTCTGGTTTGGAGTAGTTAGCTCCACTTTCCACTGCGTGTAGAGTCTGTGGTGAGCGTACCGTTTAGGTTCAGCATGAGAAAGACCTGAGCATATCCATCAGAATCGAGCTTGTGGATGCAAGCCTCAGTTTGAAGAAAACGACTCGCCACCAGTGGTACTTCCATGGTGATAGCCAGTGAGAAGTATAGTAACCCCTGAGCGTACATGAGTAAACATGGTCGAGCTTGAGGTGAACCCGGCTTGCCTGATTCCACAGTATATACCACAGTGGAAATCCCCGAGCATCTCGCCAGCTCTTCTGCAGCCCCACAAGTATGAAGGCGAGCAGAGTAGAGTCTGTGGCAAATGCGGCAACTGAAACTGGTCTGTCTTGTATCACATCGTTCAGAGTGCACTGCTCTATAGATGGATCATACGTAGACGATATCTGTGAGGCGCGGAGGTCAGTGTCTTCGGCATACTCGAAAATACTGAACCGAACCAGAACGACCGCTGTAAGGGTAAGAAGAGAGTCAGTGCCGACAAGGTGCTATTCGGTAATAATCGACCCACATCTGATGCCCGTAGCGTACTGTACCACAAGAAATAAGGACATAAAAACGACAATCCAGCGTTTCCACTTCCATATGACGCAGCTGAGTGGAAGCTCAACTTCAGCATTGACCAGAAACTTCGGGAGGATTTAACCGCGTACGCGCGCACAAAGAGCAGGGACGATGCACATGTAAGGCCTACAACTGCAGAGAACTAGATAACAAATGAGCCACCTGGCCTAGATCGTGATGATGATGTTGCAACACATACGGTGACCACTGACCAGTTTCAGTAGCCCCTGCTGATGTGTTAGTGTACATTGTCAATGTAAGGGAAGATGACGACGGGGATGCCGCCGGCTTTCCCAGATGTCAACCATGAGTACCTTGCAGCTGATAGCCCGATAGCCACTTATCAGAATGCACATGCAGACACAACATGCAAACGCCGAGTAGCGGCTAATCGTGTACAGCTGATACACTGATCAGCGTGTGCCTCGAGCGTTATCGATACCAACATACACTGTTTCCCAGCATCGTTACCGGTCGCGCGTAAGGTTTATTCAGGATTTCCCAGTCGTATGACATATTCAGGAGGAAGTCATAACTGCACAGTAATCAGATTCAGCACAGGGACAGCGGTGATGAGTGTACGGTACCTACAAGTATATCCCGGAGAACACGCAAGTCATCTTCTGGAGTGCGGCTACACGAGCGTTGAGATTCCGTACCTGCACCTAGCCTGGGCGACACTTACCTGCCTGGATAAGGAGAGTGTGCGGATCGTGCCATTCAACCATAGGGCTAGTGTTGGTTAGCGCTAGACTGCTCTTGGCAGGGAAAGAGAAAAACGGTTTGGTTTGGCCATCTGCGTGCACTTATACGATTGAAGGGCGGGTGTGAGATCTGTCTCGAGAGAGCCGCCAAATACCCATTCGGAAGGAAGCCTTCCCAAGGCATCACGCTCGCATATTTGATGCGGCGAACGATCACGGGAAGGGCGGCTTCATGATCGAAGGAGGTGTATCGTTGGTGTGGTGACGATTGACTTCCATATCATAAACATAGATACTGGGAGAAAGTGGGAAAAGGTATGAAGATCTCATGAACGCGGAACGCAGTGGACCATGGCAAGTTGGGGATCATTGTCCTTGAGCGCATAGCGCCTTTACGACCAGAATGCATACAGGGCCATCGGGCCACGACGCTGTGCAGGCTGCCATCAAGTTCTGTTATGGGGCGTAATAGAAGGTGCCAACATACCGTCGGGCCATGACCAGCAATGCAGCCAGATGTAGTGACGGAACGAACGGCGCTCCTGACGAACAGATGACCGGCGGCGACAGTGGTGCGGTGTATTCCAGGATAACTCACAGGACAAGACGATCCGGTCTCGGAGATAATCGAAAGACAGATGACCAGCGGATAGTGCCAGGAAATATTTCAGAGCAGATGCGACCCATAGAAAGACCCAAGTAGGGGAGAGGGAGGCAGTGCAGGAAGTCTCTGACACAAGCTTTTCAAACTACCATAATGCACAAGTTTCTCAGCAGGCACTGTGAGAGTTGGCCATATCGATGCCTCAACCAGTCGATGAGAACTTGGCCTGACTTGGTATCCCAGCGCCGGGCTGATGAATGATTGAGGGCGGCAAAACCGTGGACAGCAGTAAATTGAAAATGAAAAGGCGCATAAATCCGAGTTGCGCATCTTGATCGACGTGAGTAGACAATGGCAAAGAGCTCCCATAGAAAACGTGCAGCCGTGCAGCTGTGTTTAGCCTACCGGCAGTGCGACCACGAACTTGCAGGTGATGCCAGAGGAAACGGACCAACTTGGCTCACACCGATGGTAAGTTTGGGCGTGAAGTGGCGTTACTGCATCGTGAGATTGACACATGGGCGTTCCGAAAGTGAATGTGCATGGACGTTCAGGCAAAGGTCCTGTGCGTTCGCGCAAGGTGAACGGGAGGGCGACGGCGGTGAAGTGTATAGACCGCTCGCGTAAACTCCGTAGATCGAACACTACAGTCTTCTAGTTGTTCGAGTATACGCATAACTGCCTAGAATCACCAGAAATTTGCACTCCAGCAAGAATTGCCAGGCATCCCAAAACAGAACATGGGTGTTCGGGAATAATTGTTGCGAGCAGACCGCGTGGGACGCGGCACAACCGGCTCGAATACCCGATCACCGGCTCCTGCGCGCCGACCAGTGGACCACCATCACCATCCGCTGCCCGCACTTCGCAGCTCTATGACCCGTGCGCTCACAATCCATCTTCCCACTCGGTCACCTAGTGGTCTGAAATGATGCCCTGCGTACACGCATGCACTCTTTAGGCGAGCAAGAACAAATGGAAAGCAAGCAGCCGGAGAGAAGGAACGAATCGTCAACACGGGCTGTCAATGTACGAGTAGTACGCATTGAGTGGGGATACCTTGTCACCTCAAAACGGTCTAGGATATGCTAGCCGCAACACAGGAGGCTTTATGTGCCAAAGTGCATTTGTCCCTACTTATTCTAGTGCTTGCCGTTCCTTCGAAGTCATTTGTGACGAAACCGCGTCTGTAGACCTTGCGCGTGACGGAGTGGGAGCCCTTCATAGTTACTCCTACCGCTTCCTAAAGCAAAGAGAGGCTTGGGAGAATTGATTTAGTTTGCGTAGGTGGGACAATCGCAAGACTATATCAAGGGTAATCTTGATGATGAACTCTACACATTCGTCAAGTCAACGCCTTGCGACCCGGTGTCAATCCCCGGATACAACATGAACAGAGCGATGTATCATCTGCGCATGCCACTGCACAAAGGTGTACTTGTTTACCGTTCCTACTGACTTATATGCGCTCAACTACTTGCGTGACACGTATTCCATACGTAGGCGTGGGTTCGACGTCTCTCAGCTCCATGGAATCAGGTTCTCGAAGCCTGGTGGCAGGAAGCGGGACTCCATTGTATCTAGAAAGGTTACTGTTCATCAAGTGCCTTATAAGAGAGGTGATACTCACACTGTGACCGTTCTACTGACATGCCTCGTTAAGGCCCGGTGAAAGCGAGTGGCACCCGCGACCCTGTGGTGTACCATGGTTAGCTGAAGGCCAATCTGATTCAAGGAAATTGACGAACAACATCACAACTAGAACGAGGTACAAGCTTAGTGCCTTATCGAGTGCTGCAGAGACGAAGGTCATTTACCACTGGGAATGACAAAGAACTTCCGATGGACAACTTATCAGCCAGCGAGCTATGCCTTGTATAACTGTGAAGGGCATACCGTGTTCATGACCTCTGGTTACGAATGATCAGTATTACACCTGTTGCAGTCACGTTCTAAAACGAAGCAAACCATTGAGATTCAACATGAGGAAGACCTGTAAAAGGTTTCTCAAATCAGACTTGCAAACTTCAGACCAGTCAAGACGACTTGCCACTAGTGGGACCTCCATTGCGATAGCCAGCGCAAAATAGATCAGACCCTGTTTGGCCATGAGTGGTATGTTCGACTTCCTCAAGGTGACATCTGTGCACCTGATTCCATAGAGTGTACCATAGGGGAAACCCACGAGCATTTTGCCAGCTTCTCTGAAGGCCTACGAGTATGAAGGCGAGAAGAGTCCAGTCGGTAATCAATGTTGCGACAGAGACTGCCCTGTCCTGGACGACATCGTCCAGGGTGCATTGCCCTATAGATGGATCATATCTGGAAGAAATCTCCCGAAGACAACTGTCAGATACAAATGGGAGGGTAAAATGTACAAAAAGCTAACCAGAACGACCGCTAAAGAACAGAGGATGCAAGCCCATGAGTACTGACTGGATTGCTTATGAAGTAGCAAATCAACGCACACTTGAGTCCCAAAGCATACATCACTCCCAGAAATGGGACAAGACAACCGACAACCCATCGGTTCCATTTCCATATGACACCACTGCAAAACTTACATGAATGATGTTGAGGGTGGTACATTGGATAGGTCACGTACGCTCGCACAAAGAGTAGGGACGAGGTGCATGCAAGACCAATGACACCAGAGAACTGCAGCTGGATGTCAACTACTGTGACACGCTGCTTCCATATGGCAAGGACACGTACAGTGACCAGTTTTAACAGTGCCTGTAGGTTGCTCAGTAAAATTGTTGGCCATTTGCCGGAGGATGGTTACCTGGCAGTTGATAACTCGATAGCTGCTTATCAGCAGGCACGAGCAAATGCAGTACGAGAATGCCAGATAGCGGCAGAGTATGTACAGCTGACGCAACTCGGTCAGCGGGATACATGCGCTAGATCGATGGGAGTAACTCACACTGTTTCCCACCGAGATGACCGGTCGCGCGTAGAGTTTATTGACGATTTCCCAGTCATACCGTAGAGTCAAAACGAAATCATAGCTGTGCATCGCAGTTTCAACATGCGATCGGCTTTCGAAAGTGTGTGAAGCTCACAAGTATATTCCGGAGAAGATGCATGTCATCTTCTGGAGAGACGCTGTACACGGCTCGATATGTATGACTTGCAGCTTGATCTGAACGACACGTACCTGCTTGAAGGAGCAGCGTATGGGGATCTTGCCAGTCGACCATGGTCGTTCGTAGTGCTAAATTAGAGACGGGCTCAGAAGATGGGCGCGGGCGCCATTTGGATTGGCCGCGCTGGGTACTTATGAGATTGGAGCGCGGGCATGTACAGAATCTGCCCTGCGAGTCCGCTGTATACCCGTTCGGAAATCCCTCAGAATGATTCGTGACTCTCATCATGCTTGATGCGGTGGGCCATCACAGGCGAAGCACTCCCACCCAGTGCGGCGGGTGAAAGCTCGTGCATTGTTGCCGTTAATCCGTAACCTGGGTGCGATCTAGAGGGTACTGCGATTGCAGAAATAGAAGAGGCCGCAGTGGGCACAGAGTCGCACAATTGAGAACGACGCCATGAGAAGAAAATTCTCAGGTCAAGTGCCGCGTGCCTTCACTGCTAGATGCATCCAAGGTCGGCGGGTTACGCGGGAACTTCGTTATACATTCCGGACAGAATGCGCTGTAAGGCTTGATAGAAGTCATCGGCGAGCAGATGAGCGCCGGAATCGCTTGATCCTACGTCTGCTGACGCACTTGACGAACGGATAAACGGCGGCCAGTCGTGATATCTCGGCAAGCGGCGCAAAGCGAGGCAGCGTCGGATTGAGTCGACATGAATGGTTACACGCCCAATGAAAGGCACATGAGGGTGCCAGGGTGGCATTCACACTAAGCATATGAGAAGATGTTGACCTGGGCAGGTCGTACAGGTCGCCGGAAGATGAATTTACACCGCCGTACCGCGCGATCCATTCAAAATACCCTGTAAGTAGTCGTGCCGCTATGCCGTCCCTGATGGCGGTGTACCCATTATCCTCAAGGTGAGGCTCGAGGGCGCAGAGACGTCCCTTCCCTTTTCGAAAGATCTATATGCGCACGCCGCACGGTAGCGCAAAGTTGGGTGACCTGCATGGTCTTATCGTGGTAAAGTACGGAAGAGTGCGCTCGAATTGGGCCATGGGTGTCCAGGACCAAGCGCTGCGCTACGGCGAGCTTTCACGCGAGATGTGCCGAGGGGACACGCGGTCACGCCTCTTGCGCGTCAACCGCCACCATGCTTCGTACCGCCTTGCGCCCTCTGGCACCCTTACCCCGGACGTCTTTTGCACGTAGCTACGCGTTATCAAGATATCCAGATCGTACCTTGCGCTTTGGTCGGACGTCTCGTCTAAATTCACATCCTCAACCTTCTCGGTCGGCCAGCTCGGATCCGTCTCAAAGTTCTGGCAGCTCGAGTACGGCGCAAGCAGGAAACGCCCAGGAGCAACTGTGGGCTGAGGCTACTCAGCGGGCGCCAAGTGGGGATACCAATGAGGCACTTCGCAGGCTGGTCATGGACCACGACACGCTCGTTGTGACACGGTATGCCTATTTACCTTCGACCATTCAGCGAATATTCATTCTAAAGCGCAGGCAGATTGAGATGTTGAATGTCTTCGTGGGCTTCGAACAAGCAAACCGATACGCCATATGTAAGCACGTTCTGGTCTCTTTGGTTCTTGCGCGAATCGCTGAAGTCTCCCATAGCTAGCCTGGACGGCGTCCCATTGGGCTATATTGCGGAGGCCGACTCCGGCATGTCAAGCGCGCTCACGCGCCAGCTTCTGCGAACTCATCGACCTTTCCATGCTGTAATCATGGACAATAATGGCACGCCCATTCTCTGGCTGCGCCGTCCATTTAGCTGGATCAACTCTCGCATGCGCGTACAACGCCAGAACTCCGACTCCGACGAGGACGCTGAGCCTGAGCTCGACACACTCGGAGAGGTACAGCAACGTTGGGACATTTTCCGGCGGAAATACGAGGTGTTTTTAAGGGAGCCTTCACGGCGCGTGCTTGCATTGGCAGACTCGGATGAGAAGGGAGAGCCCGAGCTTGATGGCGAGAGCTACGCTCAACTCGCCCAGATTGACGAGCCGCCGCTGTCATGGGACTTCACGCTGCGCGATGCTGATGGTCAACCGATAGCGAGCATGAGCAAGAAGCTGCGTGGGCTTGCACGAGAAATCTTCACAGACACGAGTGAGTTCTTTCAATCGCTGTAATTCGTGTTCATAAGTTTACTGATGTCGCGCACACAGGTCAGTACTATATCAACTTCAAACCGCGGGAGTTTGAGATGGGTGACGATGGCTCACTGATTGTACGCGAGCTTGAGGGCGCCCGACAATTATCTCTGGAGGAGCGCGCCGTATGTTCTTGCTCCCATATTTTCGAGGCGTTCTTTCGATTGAACACTTGTAGATTGTCCTCGCGACGGCAGTTAACGTCGACGTCGACTATTTCTCAAGGCACTCAAGGTGATGGCACTCCTATTTGACATGATTCGTGGATGCTGACGCGAACTTCCTATAGTGGTGGAGGCGGAAGCTGGCTGGGTGCCCTACTACTCTTTGACATCTTCGGCTGAGCAGAGTCTCTGTACTATCTATTATGCTCGCCTGATATTCCTGAAGTCGATTTGTGTAGTGAAGGCTCGATCGCTCCGATCATACAAACGTACAGTGTACACTCGGCCTCGCTATGAAGTAGCCTCGGACAGTCGTATACAAGTGGGGCCGGAGGAGCCGTTTCACCATGAGGTCACCGCGGATCCCTCGATTTTAGCGGTTCCTTGGACCTTCCGCAACATCTTCAGCTCAATACCTTTAGGTGCAAGCGATGTGCCGTGTAGCGTCCCCTTCGTAAAATGCCTGTCATGCGTTGTCAAGTCAAATCGCACCGCAAAGTGGAGGCTCATACTCTGCGTATGTGTCTTCACCTCGCACGGACGCGTGTAGAGATCGATAGAGCCGCGATGCTGATATGGTTCTGTACGGAGTCGGTTTCTGCCGATGAACGGACAGTTTCTTCGGCTCACAAGATGATTGCTGCGTTGAAATGAGCGTCAACACGAGGCTGCTTCGGGTAGGTTATACGGGTGTGTACGGACCTGCTGGTGTGACCAAGATCTTTGCAGTGTTCGTCAGATCGGGAACCGAAGCATAAATCGAACATCGCTCACTGTATTCATTATAGCTGATCGGACCATCGCACAGTGAGTAGGCCGTTTAGATGAGTACCTCCGAGGCTCACAGTTGATATCCAGGACAAGCAGTATCTGCACGCCTGTTGAATACCCGGGAGGCACTTCAACCCTATATCCACGTACCAGCAAAGGCACCTCGGATAGTGTTGCAATGACAAGATAGAGCAGACCCTAAGTGAAGGTCATTTCCACTGGAATAGTATGTTAGCCTGGACGGCCACTCACCTGCGTCCACAGTAGATGCCCCGTACGATGCTGACGTGCACCACTCCACTTTCTCTGAAGGCCAAAGAGGAGCAAAGTAAGCACAGTGCAATCACTAATGACCAATGCCACTGTTGGAAGCAAGTCGCCGTGCACGCCACTGAAGGCGCAGCTATGTATGATGTTCTCGTATGAAGAGTCAACCTATCGAGGATCAGTACGCGAAGGTCGACCTCTGTCTTGAACTGGGCTGACTTTGACCATGGCTAGCATGACGCCCGAATCAATACGCAATCTAACTTTTCGTTCACTCACTCACAATAGATAGCAGTTGCCCAGGTTCCCAGCCAAACTAAACCTAGGATAGAGAGGATGCATTTGTCCCATTGCCAGACAGCTCCACTGTGAACACAAGGAAGTAGAGAGTCAGCACACGCCTGACAACAATCTTGCGAAGAAGGCACGCACACTCGTATGGACAACAGCATTGAGGAGCTCATGGTTCCGATCCATCCGGATACCTGCCGCTAGAATTTGAACACGAGACTGAAGTCACGGCCCGGGAGTATGTATCGACTCACAGTAAATAGCTTCATCAATGGCTGGAGCTGCATATCAGTTTCATCGCTTTCGGAACATGCCATATCTTACGTGACAATGTCGTGGACCGGGGAAAGCCATAACAGCCACGCAGATGCTATAAACCAGCATGAATATCCGAGACATGACATAGATCTTTCTTATGCTTCAACACAGCGGACATATTTGTCGAGACTACATGCGCACCCATCTGGCCGCGCGTGCTAGGGAAGAGCTTGCACTCTGCCGCTTCATAAGCCTCCAGTCAAATTGTAGATGGACAGTGAACTCGTGTCTGTGATTCTTCAGCAAAGAACATTGGACCCACAGTGACCGACGTACAAATAGATCCCTCCAAAGATAAGCGTCAAGTTCTGTAGAGCAGCTGGCAACAATAGTGAGCCAGCGCTAGAGTCCAGCACGAGCTAAGCGGGGACGTACTGAGCTGGTGAAGCAGAGTCAGTTCCCCGGCAATTGACATGGCGGTCAGGCAGTGTGAGAGCTTGAGGTCCAACGGAAGCACGCGATGGATTATATAGTTACATACCTGCTTCACAGTAGAGAAACTAGTGCCGCGGCGGCGATGGCGGATACGATAGTGATAGAAGGAGCCATCTATCTCGCACTGGACACCCGAGAACGCCGGAAAGAGGGTGGATGACGGAGAATTCAGCGACAAACTTTTCGATCAGTAGGTATCAACCCGGCGCGTCAACATACGCGCAAACGTCCGAGAACGCCACCGATGCGTGTTAGGGTCAGCCACTCATGCACTCATGGTCAACCTGGCCCGACGACTGCTGGTAGATCCTTAGGTTGATTCTATTACGATAGCCCGCAGCTGGCCACTGGTCATGGTTCTCGACTAAGAGTCCCTCCCCGTCTCCAGCGTTCACAATCTGGGACACGAGATGGAAGCAAGACGGTGTCTGCATGACGGACGAAGGCAAAAGGGTCGCTGGCGAGTTCGGACTCGGAGTTCGGGCCGGGCCAGGCCGAGCCGCTTGCATAGCGCGTGGCGATGGATGTAATGAGTAGACTCTTCCTGTGTAATAAGTATACAATTTGACATCCATGCTTAGATATACAGTGGTGGTGGGACCAATATGATGCGAGCGGCGGGTATATAGTCAAAACACCTGGTGTCGAAAGTGGACCGAGAGGCATACTATGCAAGGGATAGAGACTCAGTACGCTTCAGAGGCAAGCTCGGAGACGAAACGATCGAAATCTTGCTCGTTGACTTCGACAACATTGGTGTCGAACGCGCCCAAGCGTGTCCGGGCGTGACTTGCGGCCTTCGCGTCTGCAAAGCGCAGGCCGAAATCGCTGGCAAAGGGCTGCGTATCAGTAAAAATCTAGAGGAGGACATTTCATACAAGGCAAACGCACTTCTTCTCGACTTCGCCGAACTCCAGACTTGCGCACAAACCAACGACCATCCACGTGCCCTTCCCTTCACGCCAGCATGCCAGCAACAGTGGCATACCCTTTCTCTTCCTCCTCCCTAGACCCCCATTACTACCACCTCTGCCAGCCATTCTGTCCCTCAGCGCGTCGGTGAGCCATAGACCGAGTCGTGCGAGCAGTCCTGGATGCGCGAACAGCGGGAGGTCCGGTCCCTGGCGCAGCGGCACAAAGTGATGCGTGCGCGCGGCGCGAATCTCGTTGCGGTCCATGAGCGCACTCGCTTGTCGCGTCGTAGCACGGTGTATGGCCTTGGCAAGCCCGAGCGCAGCGTGTAACCTCTCGATACTAGCAGACATATGAGCATCAGTATATGCAGAACGCGGTCACGTGTGATTGGGAGGAAAGACGCACTCAGATAACGCGTCGAAGGCGTTCCAGAAGTTCTTCGTGAACTCTGAGTTCTCCTTCCCTTCGTTCTCCTCATCGTCCGCAGCTCCGTTCTCGCCATCATGGTTTTCGGTGTTGCCATCAGTCTTTCCGCCTTCCTCGTCGTTGACATTCCATCGCCCGTTTGCACGCCAGACCTTACCACCGCCAAACCACTCGCCACCATGGCGCGCGCCGTCGACTTCGACCTCGATACGCACGCCTGTCGCTGCGTCGAGAAGTGCGGAGAGGCCATCAACAGCGTCGGCTGCTGAAAGCGGAGGCGTCGCATAACCGTGACATCGAACCTGTATAACGTTGCAGGATTGAGATCATGTAACGACGATCAAGGCTCCAGGTACGTACGAAAGACGGGTAGACGAGATCAAGCAGACCATATTCGGGTGCAATATCGTCGAGCTTCTCTCGCAGGGCCTTCTTGAGGTCTGTATCCATGTGCGCATAAAGCTGTTGTGTCTGCAGTACCGAGAATCTGTCCGATATCACTTAGTACTGGTAGCATTTCACGCGATATCTTTAGACATACCCCATCTTGGCGAGTAAACCCGTCAGCCTCTTACGACCGGCCTCCTTCCATACCCCAAGCTTGCCGGCGACGTATGAGCTATGGAGCATGCTATCATACAACGTCCAATGCCGCCAGAGCGCGAACCTACGTATATGCGATTAGCCTTAGAGCACGCGGCGAGAAGATAGCTCGTTACCTTAGCTCGTCTACCGCTCGAAGCCCATAGTCATCAGGCCCACGAGCGGCGAGCGCATGCGGATCTCCAGATGGTGGTGCTGCGTTCAAACGAGCTACTTCGTCAGCTAATAGTGACCGAATGCTGTCGTACGCTGTCCGTGAGATGCGAGACGTCGCGTATTGGTGCGTAAGGCCGATGATCGCGAGCCTATTGACATACCGATGGTTAACACAGTATTCGCTGGAGATACAAGTGTGTCCAGAAGGCGTACACACCAAAGAAAGTCGTTATCCACACGTTCGAGCATCGTTGCGAGGATGTAGACTGTGCCGGCTGTGCTTTGTCCGTATGAATATCCTGCGCGTTCATATTTGTCCAGCCGAGCTCGATGCATGTCCATCTCGTCGCGTGTAGGTAGTCCCGCGCGCTCTTTCTACATGCCACCGACTCTCAGACATGCGCCAGATGCAAGGACTGAAGAGGCATGTGTACTCACGTCTGGCCGGCGCCGCTTCCTGGCGCGGTTGGGAGAGCCGCGTGCTCGCCGCTTTCGTGTCGGACTACCCATACCGTCTTCATCATCTTCCCTATCCTCCTCTTCCTCTTCCTCCTCCTCGTCTTCTTCTTCGTCGAGCAGATCATCCTCTTCGTCTGACGGATCATAGTCTTCGCCCGCCCACTGTCACATTTATTGAGCACGAGTTTGATGAACTGGCCGGGACTTCGAGGGGAGGAAGGTGGTACGGACCTGAACTGTCTCCCATGCCGATCGTAGTTCATCAATCTTATCTGCCCCACCATCCGCCCACACCAGAACTCTCGTGTCCCCCTCTGCTCGCTGGCCATCCTCGTCGTCGTCATCGTCGCCAACATTCCCTCCCACGCCGCCGAACATGTTCGCCAGTTCAATGGGTCGTGTACTATCAAGGACGTGTACCGTTAGGTTCGGGCACCCGCCAAAGAGACCTTCCGATGCCAGTGGCAAAACTGCGCCCATGTTGAGCATGATAAGTGTATGCATCTGCGCAAGATGTTAGCCCAGTGTGGCCTAGATATGCCAGTATCAAATGGACTCACAGAGGGATTGTTCATGAGTTCATCACGTATTGTCGCAAGGTGGGCAAGGCCGGCGACGGGTATGATTCGGTGCGTGACATCGTCATGCCTAAGCAGCTCAGCTAGCATCCGTGCGGCACATAGCGCATCGACGTCCGGCGCACACAGAAGCACGACACTAAGATTCAGATATAATCAGCATCGTTGTTTCAAATAAATGCGTTAAACAGCGTGATGAGACTCGAAAGCTGGGCACTGCTAGGTCTTCTAGCTGTGTTTGGTTTTGAGACTACCCACCTTGCGGCAGCTGTGTGCGGGTTCCGCCTATGCGCGGCTAGTATCTGGGAATATGCTTCTCCATAAGATGCCCTTCCCGGGTCTGTTTGATGTGGCGGTTGGATAAACATCCTGTCTCCGTCGTCGCGGTTAGAACGAAACCAGAACGCGTCGACGCGTCGCGTGAATGAACGGTCAACGCGGTCACGTGGCACAGCCATTCGTGGCAGTTTCCTGGGACTTGACAGCGACCACCATGACCATGTCTTCCTGATCGTCAGCCGTATGACCTCCCCATAGTCTTGAATTGACCATCTTCATCACTTGACCCGAGTGTTTTGTTCGGCGAGCGCGGCCTGTCTGAGCGCGGCCTCAGCGGATGCAGTGGCTCACACGCACCGAACCATCCTGCGATCTGGCTTCCCCCGCCACTGTCATGATCAGATTTCAGACTTCATCGCATTGCCGCTCTTCGTGCAATGCTCTAGCATCCGACTTGTCATTCCATGTTTCTCCATATCCCGACATGATCACTATCAGAGCAGCGGTGCTTATCCATCCATCTAGAAGCAGACGTGGGCGTACCCGCTTAGCGCCTGGGTCATAGCGCATAGCATCCCTGCGACATGATGGCGCTACTAGTTCCGCATACGTAGGGCGTGTGCTCATTCCTCTTTCAAGACCGGTTCTACTGTGCAGGACTCCCAGAGATGTGTCTGGCGGGTACTTCGGATGCAACAGATCTCTCCACGGTAGACCTGTCACTAGCCGCCCTCCGGTCCCATAAGTACCTACCATTGGATCAGGCGACATACGTGCTCATCTCTCCCGACACCCTTTCTATCGCCTCGATAGTCCGGCATTTCCCATGATCGATTGGACAGATCCTCATATTCTGCTATCTCAAGCAGGTACAAGTGACGCGGGATGAGTGGTAGAAAGTCTGCTCTAACGCTCACACAGCATCTCTCCAAAAGATGACGCTGGTGTTCTCAGGAATATATTTGTGCGTCGCGTCCTCTGCTCTTGTTGTCAGCGCGCTCAGAATGTCTTTCAGCTATGAGTTCACGTCATCTCTACCGTACGATTGGGAGGTTCTCAAAAGACTCCGAGGAAGGCCGACCACTTTAGTGGGCAACTCTGTGAGTACAATCAGCACATTGATAAGAACGACTGCTGATAGCTGTTCAGCTGTATCTCCTTTGCCGATACCTGGCCTTGATGACTTCCATCTGCTCTTGTTTGCTCACAAGCGGTTATACGACAATATCCTGCCAGGTAACACCCCCTCAGATTTCTAGAGTCCAAGACTCATAGCGCGTCAACTTGTTGTCAACAGGGGCTCCTAAAGGCCTATTCCGTGCGTCTACGTTCAGCCGCACTGATACTTTAGGTTCTCAAAGTTGTCCAGTTCTCCGCAGTCTTCGGGATTGCAAGTGCATCGTCCTTGCTCTTTGTGCGCGCGTACGTGCTTTATCGCAATACCTGTTATGTCGCTCATATTTTCTGTCCGAATTCAGCGGTATAATCTGGAAGTGGAACAGATGGGTCGTCGTCCTCCTCTCTCCTTTTCTTGCGGCAATCTATGCCAGCGCTATACGGAGTAAGCCAGATAGTCCCAATATGGGAACCGACCTGCCACTCATATACCACCCATCTTATTAGCGGTCGTCGTGGTGAGCAGTATTCAAAGTCACGTTAGTTCGTAACCTGATCGAGATGTCTTTGCCGAATAGTTTACATCCACCTACGACCCAAGCATAGGGCAGTGCACCCTGAACAGCGCAATCCAAGACAGAGCTATCTCCGTCGCCGTCTTCTGTGGCGATTTGACCCTTCTTGCATTCATACTCATAGGATTACGGAAAGGTTGGCGAGAAGTGCGCAAATTCCCCTTGTGGTCCATACTATGGAATCAGGCAGGGTGTCGCCCTATGCGTTTAAATCCAGTATACTGACACGTATGTTTAGGGCTTGTTATACTTCGCGCTAGCCGTCATGGTGGAGGCTCCTTTGATGGCAAGCACCCGTTTCTGACGATAGATCAAACACTCGGACTCATAATCCTTCGAATCGCAGGTCTTTCTCTTGTTGAATCTCAATGGTCAGTCCCTCCGATTAGCTGAGGCGACGGTAATGTTGACTGTTCTTTAGAGGTCATGAACGCAGTATGCTGTCTCTCTATACCTAATCCAGCCCATGCTCACCGAAATTGACAACCAGATGTTTGTTGTGCCTGCAGGTGAGTGACATAGCGTCTCTATGACCGTGGTGGGCGATGTTAACCCTGCACCCCATAGTGGTGATGATGTGAAATCCACCTCCCAATCCATATACCGTGCAGCTACTGACGTGAATAATTCATAGGGCCGCTGGATCGACTCGATTCTACCGGATCTTGACCCAGTATGGTGGTAGAGCGGAGTCCCGGTAAGCCTCAGTAGAACGCTGCGACGCGGGAACTAGTGCTTCATTGACGAGACTCCGACAGGTTTAAGGCTCCAGTTCTACCAATGGATCGCAACGCTTATGAGCTAAGAGACATCCCTTCCCGATCTAGCCTCGAAACCAGGCAGCTTATCGCATGAGAGGGGGGGAGAACTCTGCGATAGCAGCCTGGGGCATCTGAGTTTGAATCCCTAAGAGAGTTTTGACAGACAGCTCGAACCGCATTTGGAGGGGCGGCACGTGAACCACATGGCTGAGATGGGCCCGGCGATTTGGCAGGGCAGCCACGCGAGCGCATCGACGCGCCTTTGACGCGTCGACGCGTCGACGCGTCGCGTCTCTTTACTTTCGAACCTCCATGTCCCTACGATGGCCTCACGACCCGTCGACCACCTGAATCTCTGCGAAGATCTGAAAACTCTCGTTTACTCATGTCATAACCTCTCGCTATCGGAT